>JBBPBT010000152.1:13594115-13623543 GCA_037974875.1 Cicer bijugum | reverse complement strand
ATATATTCAATAATTTGTTTTTTACAACAACTTCTCATGCTCACAATTAAAATATCATACTAATAAAACAAATAAATTTAGACTACGCTACAATATAATTCAATATATTTATATTTTTTTAAAATAAAAAATATTAAATAGTCATTCATATTTTTAAATTTTTACATCTTATTTTTGAGTTTGTATTTTACATTTTATTTCATCAAATAAATACAAGTACCATTATATGTTGAAAAATAAATTAACAATCACAATACAATGAGTCAAACAATTATCCTATATGATAAATTATCATACAAATTTTATAAAATATTTTAAAAATTAATTTAAATGATTGTGATAAACATAATTTTCTCTCATTTTAATTTTTCTAATCATATTCAATTATTACAAATCAATAAAGTAATATGTTATAGTACATAAAATATTACTTACAAAACTTATAAAATTAATTAATATCGGTGCAGCGCGCGACCCATAATCTAGTGTATATTTATTTGACATAATTTTACTTAATATTTTCCAACAAAAATTTATCCATGCATGACAGGTTTCACACTAGATATGATATCTATATAAGCTAAAAAAAAATATTTACTGCATTCCACACAACTAAACAAAACTTCAAGTTTTCTTTATCTTGACAGAACTTCAATAAAATCATCAATATCTTGTAAAATATTAAATGTCAACATTGTCGACCATATAACTCAATCCATCCACAGCTTCCACTAGGCACCTCTAGACCAATATTAATATATCACAGCTGAAGATGAACGCTAATCAATTTTTTCTTCAAACGGTTCGTGTATCCAATTTGCCTTCCATATGATAGGTGAAGATAGAAGACATTCTGTATTCCATCCTAATGACTTGAGCTGTACCAAACATAGAGTCAGTTTGGATAAACCCATCAAAAAACAGTTATGAAAGGAAAATTATGAAAAGAATTTAACAATAATCAAGTTTTTTAGACTATAGCTTTTTTTTTAAGTTAAAACTGATTTTGCGTCACAATATTTTAATGAGCTCTCCTAATTAACTTGTCCATAAATGTATTTGAACTAATGAGGACTTTTTCATAAAGAACCTTAAACTAATTTTAATTTCAAAGCTCTCATAAGTTAGAAGTTAAACCAAACTGAGCCACAGTGTTTTTTAATCTTTCATTTGTTTGATATAAAGTTCAACCACAAGCATGTAGCTCAACTGATTTGAGCAAAGGATTAAGGGTGTGGGAGGAATAAAAAACTAGGGTTCAAATCCTGATGAAAGAGACAATACTAACATAACAACTAATATGTGAATATTTGTCTATAAAAAAAAAAGAGCAGGAAGCATTTTATTAGTTTTGTTTGATTCCCATATCATAAATGTTCTTATAAAATTCATCAAGAAAGGAAAAGATAATACAATCACACTGTTAAGAATTTTAAGAAAGTAAATAAGTAGCTAAATAGAATTTAACTTGAAGCTTAAACATGTACCTTATGAATAAATACTTCATACTATTTTTTCATCCATATTTGGCTTTCTGAATGCAAATATTTGCTTTTATAATCGTTATTTGCGAGAACAAGAGCATGAATAAATGACTTTAGGACATCAGCACTATTTGAATCTTTATGAACAATAACATCAACGATTCCTTTCTTTTCCACTAGTAAGTACTTGGCTATATAGAAGGAACACAGAACAAAGTAAGGTTTGAACACTTCAGATGGAAAATTGAAAGCCAGTAGTTACAAACAATTTGAGAATCAACCTTTTGTATAGTAAGATGCTACAGAAAGCAAATGCTCCTTACTGTTAGTGTCACACAAAAAGAAGATGCTAAGTGAGCTTTACGAATGACATTTCAAAGATATTAAGACACTACAATCAAGCCATAATCATGGACAACTTAAGCTTTGAGCCAATAGTGATAATATATATAAGTAGAGCAAGTGCTAAATAATGTTTTAAATTGCAATAAGTATTTGAGGCCTTGTTTGCAAATAAAGATAACACAAAACTTGTAACACAACAGAGGACCATTACCTTGAATAGTGGATTCACTTTTGGGAGAGCTAAAAGTGATTCTGAAGGCTTAAAATTAATTGTGGCATGTTTGAAGGTTTCGATTAGAATTGATTTTGCCTCTTGAACTGATTCATACATGAAGTTATGATTTGTAGCTTTTGCCTCTAAACGTGATTTTTACACTCAAATTTATTGTTTAACTAACTTTCACGTGACCATATCTAAACATAATTATTTTAACTTAAACTCACTTTTAACAAAAATCAATCTTGCAAAATCAATTTTCGATACCATAGAACCAAACACACTAAAAACACAATCATGTTCTAGGACAGGGGGACAGAGCATATTTTAACAACTCACATTTCCATTTCATCAAATGAAGAAATCCTTGTGCCTAAACGTACTTTTGTATCCAAGGAATTGGCTTTCTTTGAGATCCATGAAGTGAGTTTATTGGGTAAATGATAGAGCTAAGAAGGACCGTAGGCCACCTATTACTAAAGTGTATGTGAGGCGCCAACTTGGCACTAAATGAAAATAACTAACTAGTGAATAATAGTTAGTTGGGAATAGAATAAATAGGAGGGAAAGAGATGAATGAGTTGGTTTTTGGAAACAGTGGAGTAGGAGTAACTGATTCTGGGAATCAGTTAGAGATTACTGTTTTTCTCCCCATCTATCTATTTTCCTTCTTTCTCTACAATTCTTTGTAATTCTTCTATTCAATCAATAATACAAGAGATTAGGGTTCATTGATCCTAATCCACTATTTAGTTTCAATTACGCTATTTGTTCCTAATTGATAACGGTATTAACACTGGTATCAGAGCACCGATCCTGGTGCCCTGAATTCCACGCTTGGAGCTGCTGCGTATAAGGACGAGAAGCATGGCGAGATCCAGTGACGATTGGGTACAGGAACGTGAAGAGATGAAAACTCGACTTGAGTTTGCAGAAGCTCTGGCGAAGAAACATGAGGATCAAATCGCTGATTTGTTGATGAAATTTGGCTCGAATCGTGAACAGAGTAGTCCGTTTCAGGAAGGAACTGGAAGTAATGGAGGTCGCAGTGAAGAAGTTCATCGTAGGGAGAAATGGCGGAAATTGGAGATTCCAATTTTTGCGGGGGAAGATGCTTTTGGATGGACACACAAATTGGAACGATACTTTTTGTTAAAGGAGGTGACCGAGGAAGAAAATATGCAAGCTATAGTCATGGCTCTAGAAGGAAAAGCGTTGAGTTGGTACCATTGGTGGGAGAAATGCAACCCTCTAATTGGGAAGGTTTTAAGATTGTTGTGGTACGTAGATTCCAACCTTCAATGGTTCAGAATCCTTTTGAGCAATTGTTATCCTTGAAACAAACAGGCACAATAGATGAGTATGTTGAGAATTTTGAAAAATATGTGGGAGCCATGAGAACCATTGATCAAGAATTTGTGAGAGGAATATTCTTGAATGGACTCAAACAGGAGCTACAAGCTGAGGTAAAATTGTATGAGCTTAACTCCTTATCAGAAATGATTCAAAAAGTTCTATTGATTGAACAAAAGAACATGTTAGTCAATATGAAAAATGGTTATAGTTATGCTTCTAGAACTAACGGCAATTCACGTAGCATGCCCTATTCTAAAACTATAACCCTAGAATCAAAGTTGAGTTCAGATCAGAAAAGCAGTACCATGAGTGGGATTGGCCAGAGTCAAAGTGTGGAAAGTGTTAAAAACAGAGGAGGGGAGTTCAAACATTTAACCAGTGCTGAAGTCAGAGAGAAAAGAGAAAAAGGGTTATGTTTTAGATGTGATGAACCTTATAATAGAGAACATCGATGTAAAAACAGACAATTTAAGATGATCATTATGGAAGAAGAGGAGGAAGAAGGAGTGGAAGAAGTGGAGGAACCTCTGCAGTCTTTTAGATCTTTGCATCTATCATTGTGTTCCATGTCTGGATTCACTACTACTAGATCTTGGAAAGTGGAGGGAGTGTTAGAAGGTGTAGCAGTGGTCATCCTAATTGATTGTGGTGCTTCCCACAATTTCATAGCTACTGAGTTGGTGGAAAGACTGCACTTAACAGTTATGGAAACCTCTCCTTACATGGTAGAAGTAGGAGATGGACATAAAGTAAGATGCAAGGGAAAGTGTGCACAGTTAAAATTTCAGATGCAGAACTTAGAAGCAATCCAAGACTTTTATTTGTTCACACTCAAGGGGGTTGATATGGTGTTAGGTTTGGATTGGCTAGCAGGGTTGGGAGAAATTAAAGCAGATTTTGGAAAGCTGGAACTAACTCTGAAACAAGGAGAAAAGTTCATCAGAATAGCTGGAAATCCAGCCTTAACTAAAATTGAACTCCCTTTTGGAGCACTGATGCAAGTTTTAAAAGAATAAGGTGAGGGATTATTAATTCAATGTGAAAGAACCAAGACGGAATTAGATTCTCAAAAGAAGGATGAAGGGTGGAGGTTTTGTGTAGATTATAGAGCATTGAACAAGATAACGATACCTAACAAATTCCCTATTCCAATTATAGAGGAACTTTTGGATGAAATTGGTGGAGCCACTGTGTTCACTAAATTGGACTTGAAATCGGGTTATCATCATATCAGAATGAAGGAAACTGATATTGAAAAAACAGCTTTTAGAACTCATGAAGGTCATTATGACTTTGTGGTGATGCCTTTTGGCTTGACTAATGCCCCTTCTACATTCCAAGCTCTAATGAATGAGGTTTTAAGACCTTTTTTTGAGACAATTTGCATTGGTTTTCTTTGATGACATCTTGGTTTATAGTAGAGATGAGGCTGCACATGAAGATCATTTGCGGAAAGTGCTGGAAGCATTAAGAGGAAATTCCTTACTGGTCAACAAAAAAAAAAATGTAGTTTTGTTCAGCCAAGCCTAGAGTATTTGGGTCATGTTATCTCTGGGGCAGGAGTGGCAGCTGACCAAACAAAGGTAGAGGCTGTAAAATCTTGGCCTGTTCCTAAAGACTTGAAGAGTTTAAGAGGATTTTTGGGGCTGACAGGCTATTATAGGAGATTTGTACAAAATTATGGTAGAATCACCAAGCCCTTGACTGACTTATTGAAGAAGGACAATTTTGTGTGGAACGAGGAAGCCACTACGGCATTCCAAACTCTGAAACAGGCCATGGTTAGTCTACCATTGTTAGCAGTACCTGATTTTTCTAAGACATTTATTGTTGAAACTGATGCATCTAGTAAAGGGCTAGGGGCTGTCTTGATGCAAGAAAGGAAACCTTTAGCTTTTTGGACTAAAGGTCTTTCCCCCAGAGCTCAAGTTAAATCAGTTTATGAGAGAGAGTTGATGGCTTTGGTCCAAGCTGTTCAGAAATGGAAACACTACCTCATGGGTAGACATTTTGTTATAAAGACTGACCAAAGGAGTTTGAAATTCCTCACAGATCAAAGGTTGTTTAGTGAGGAGCAATTCAAGTGGGCAGTGAAACTCATAGGTTTGGATTTTGAGATCCAATTTAAACCTGGCAAAGAGAATACAGTAGCAGATGCATTGTCAAGAAAAACCATGTATACTGCTATCTCTGTAATTGATTTGGCTGATGTTGAAGATTGGTTTCAAGAAATGGAAACTGATCCTAAATGGAAGAAGGTGATCCAGGACTTAGCTTGTGATCCTAATGCTCATCCTGGTTTTCAATTTCAAGCAGGCAGATTGTTATACAAAGGAAGACTGGTTTTGAAAAAGGGTTCTAACAAAATTCCTCTGATTTTAGCTGAATGCCATGACGGTGTGACTGGAGGCCATTTGGGATTTTTCAGAACCTACAAGAGAGTTTCCAGTTTTTTCTACTGAGAAGGTATGAGAAGCTATGTAAAGCAGTATGTAGAGGCTTGTGATATCTGTCGAAGACAGAAATATTCCACATTAGCCCCTGCAGGTTTGTTACAACCATTACCAATACCAACACAGGTGTGGCAAGACATTTCTATGGATTTTATTTCTAGTTTGCCTAAAACTAAGGGCAAGGATACTATATTTGTGGTAGTGGACAGACTCACAAAATATGCTCATTTTTATCCACTTGGGCATCCTTTCAATGCAAAGGATGTGGCTGCTTTGTTTGTCAAAGAAGTAGTTCGTTTACATGGATTTCCTACATCCATCGTTTCAGACAGGGATCAGATATTTTTGAGTCAATTCTGGCAGGAATTGTTTAGATTGGCTGGAACTACACTCAAGTACAGCACTGCGTATCACCCTCAGACTGATGGCCAGACTGAGTTGGTCAATAGGAGTTTGGAAACTTATCTCAGGTGCTTTGCTGGACCTAAACCAAAAAGTTGGGTGGACTGGCTCTCTTGGGCATAATTTTGGTTTAACACCATCTACAACATTTCAGCTGGGATGACCCCTTTCAACGCTTTGTATGGAAGAGATCCCCCGACAATGATTAAAGGGTGTACTTTTACTTCTAAGATAGAAGCAGTTAACCAGCTGTTGATGTCACGGGATTTGATTTTACAAGAGTTACAGCAGAATTTGTTGAAAGCTCAAGATGTTATGAAAACACAGGCAAACAAACATAGAAGACAAGTTGAATATGAAGTAGGGGATTGGGTATTTTTAAAACTTCAGCCTTATAAGCTGAAGTCTTTGGCTCATAGACCTATCGCGAAACTCTCTGCTAAATTCTATGGTCCTTATCAAATCCTTGAGAGGATTGGTCCAGTTGCATATCGCTTAGAACTTCCAGAATCTGCTAGAGTTCATCCAGTTTTCCATGTATCTTTGCTAAAGAAAGCTTTGAAGCAGGGTCACCAACAGCAGCCATTACCACCAATGCTCTCTGAGGAATTTGAATTACAAGTGGAGCCAACTGATATTTTGCAATATAGGGAGGATAAGGATGGGAATTTGGAGGTCTTGGTCCAGTGGGATCAGTTACCAGCATGTGATAATTCGTGGGAACTTGCTACACAATTGCAGCACTCTTTTCCTCGGTTTCCCCTTGAGGACAAGGTCATTCTTTTGGGGGGGAGTATTGATAGAGCTAAGAAGGACCGTAGGCCACCTATTACTAAAGTGTATGTGAGGTGCCAGCCTGGCACTAAATGAAAATAACTAACTAGTGAATAATAGTTAGTTGGGAATAGAATAAATAGGAGGGAAAGAGAGGAATGAGTTGGTTTTAGGAAACAGTGGAGTAGGAGTAACTGATTCTGGGAATCAGTTAGAGATTACTGTTTTTCTCCCCATCTATCTGTTTTCCTTATTTCTCTACAATTCTTTGTAATTCTTCTATTCAATCAATAATACAAGAGATTAGGGTTCATTGATCCTAATCCACTATTCAGTTTCAATTACGCTATTTGTTCCTAATTGATACCGGTATTAACAGTAAAACATGCTCCTGTGAAGAGACCTGTTTAGGAGAGAGAACTGGCAAAAAGTTTAGAAGCATGCATTAACATACAAAGACAACGAGAAAATAAAAAGCTAGCTTCTAAGTTGTAAATCAGATTCTCTTTGACAGGGTGCTCTGTTAGGACTTAAATTTAGTAGAATTAGCTATAGTTAGGTAGTTAGTTGAGGTTGTTATAAGACTATTTGTATAAATAGGGAGGTTATGAAGTTAGGAGCATTATCATTGAATATTATAAACACTTGTTGAATAGAGAATAGTCTTTATTGTGAAGGGGAAACCCTTGGAGGAGATATTCTCTCCTATTCTATCATTTTTCTTAATAAAAGTGTTAATTCTTTAGAATCTAATTCTTGGGTTCCAAACATGCTCACTCTACCAAACCAAATTTGTTTTGGAGAAGCATTTGGGAGGGGTTAAAAACAGTGTTGTACTGTTGTCAATCATGAATCGTGGAAAATAATAGTTTGATCAAATTTTGCTACACAAGATTGTTGTAGCGCCACTAGAGCTTCTATTTGATAACAATTTGTACTAAATAGCATATTGTGAAACAATAGCAATTCATTCCAATTCCATATAGCGGCAATTTAACAACACTGGTTAAAAAGTACACTAGAAATCCTTGATGTGACGAAACTGTTCTAATTCTAAGATGCAGTCGATTTTATGTTTCAATGTAATAAATGGTCTAAGTCTAACATCAAAGATAAGTTGTGGATATAATATAAGACAGTAATGAATAGTGGAAACAGACAATACCTTGGCCAGTCTACGAGAAATGCTGCAAAAGAATAGAGCTCCTTTCACGGTTTAATGAGTTCAATGCCAAGCATCGAACAGCTCGATAGTTTGCTACATTGAAACAAGACACCATCTGCATTATCAAGTTAGAATCAGCATGTGTATTAGGGAGGGCTGGGGGATATTCACCAAAGAACAAGACATCCATATTAAAATTATGAGATCTCTAACTTCACAAAGAAAATGGGATTAATTTAATGAGATTAGACAATGTTTTCAATTGTTAACAATATGGTATAGTAGAATCTTATCATTGAGTTTAAGCTTGCAAGACAACACAAACAAGGTTATCTTATCGACATTCAAATTGTGAATCAGAAAACCTATTTTACGAATTGTGAATCGAATCTTCTTATGAATATTAAGATACCAAGGCCTTATTGTTAGGAAACCAAGAATTGGATTCCTAAGAAAGAACACTTTTATTTGGAACTAGGAGAGAAATCTCTCCTGCAAGGGTTTCCCCTTCACAATAGAGAATACTCTATTCATAGTTACAATATTCAATGATATCTCTCTAACTCCATAACCTCCCCATTTATATACAACTAACTCATTAACAACCTAAACTAACTCATTAACTAACTATTATTATTAACTAGCTCTTCTCATCTAAATCCTGACACTTTTCTTTTAGTTTTCTTCATAATTCTAAAATGCAAAGAAATGTACAAAATAAATTACAATTTGTAATTTGAATACATACCATACATATGAAATAGGGTCAGAGACAAAACATACCATTGCTAGTGGGTGCCCAATGGTAATATGAGCAACAAGCATTCCGAGTGCCATGCCAATCATCGTGGCCACAGTTTCTTGACTTCCTTCCTATCCATATACGTTAACAAATCAAAATATATCTATTCATCATACCCTTCTAAAAAAACTGGATTTAAGCTAATAATATACAGTTAAAATAAATGCAATTTATACCTTTGCTGATATATCTGCAGCATTATCGTGAAGAGCAAAATGCTTAGTCAAAGCTGCTCTAGTGGCTGGCTCCACTTGCAACCCCAGCTACTTCAAAATCATGTTTTAAGAGGCATAACATTAAAATTTTGAAAAATATAGAATACAAATATAGCCCCACTCTAGAACTAAATGAAGAAAAAAAGTGCTCTAAACTTGGATGATTCCAAACATTTTTCTATTTAATAACTTTATTTGTTAGGAAATGTTTTATCCTATAATCTAACATAAACTTAAGTTACAAAGTTACTTACATGAAAACTAAAGAGGGGTAAAAATTTCAGTAACTAACAAATTATGTTACTAATGGATTTTCAAACTTATAGAAATGTTGGAACTTACTGAAAGATCTTGATATGCTTCCTAAGCAAACAATAAAAACAAAAGTTGATGGAAACAATGGTGAAATGAGGTCCATTAGCATACCTGAAATCAGTTTAGAAACCTTAGCAGATTAATATGAAATACGAAGACTGCAATGTGAAAATCAAATTTAACACAGTAGCATCAGTAAAAGATAAACTGAAGACTTGCTCTTAAATTTTAGTCTCACAAAACAGATAAAAAAAACAGATTTATACGTTAGTGCCAAGTAAAGCATTCTGAATAGAAATTATCTTCTGCTCATAATCTCAATATATTATCAATATTAAATTATTAATATACCAAGATGAGCATATCATGAGCTGTAGATACAATATGCAAAATCAAAATTTTAAATTGATGCAAACAAGTCTGTGTCAGTGTTTCATATCAGTTAAGAACAAAAAAGTAATATTAAGCTTTGGATGACTTTTCTATTTCAAAACTAGGATATTGTTATGTTTTCACAAATACAAAACATGATTCTGTCCCAAAAAGAGAAGTTCACATAAATCTTAAAAAAAAAAACAAATCCATGATCAAAATGTTTTCTTCAAGGACAGTTTTTTTCCATTTCCTTTTCAGTTTTCATCAATAATACTCCTAATACAAGCTTCCTTTTTTTAATACCCCTTAAATTTATTTTCAATCTCAGTCCTTGAATCCACATACTATGAAACCAACACTCAACTTGTTAGATTTTTATTGGCCTGTGTCTATACACCAGAGAAAGTTTTCATAAAGAAAATGGTTGCACAAATTTCTTCTATAAAAAGACAAAGTTCAAACAATCTACCAAGATCATTCATGAGATCTGCAACCAAACGCCACATTTTCGCATTGCTATCAAGGTTTGATCCCTGCAGCATAAGGAGTAAACAGAAACATAGTTAAAACAGCATGATTTGAGAATCATTTGAGTGAAGAGGAAACTAGCGTATGCAAACCTAAGCATATAATGATCCGCATAAAGTCGTGGCTTCATATTTCATTTTAAAATTAATAACAAAGAAGGAATATAATTTCATTCAAGATATAGACCTGATAGAATGTGAACAAGATTCCTCCAAGCATGCCAGTTAGATCTCACAAAAACCACTGGAAATAGTTTCAACATTCAATGTCAACACATTGCAACCTTAAAAATTTATGGACCTAAAAGTATATTCTATCAAAATATTTTCTAAAATGAAACAATATTTCAACAATTGGACAACTATAATATAAATACAATAAAGCATTTTAAAAAATAAAAACATTTAAGAAACAATACACTTGCAGTTTCACTTTTTGACGCAACAATGTTTTTCTAAAATAATATTAATAAAAAGGAGCTATGAAACAAAAGTAGAAGCCAAGCCATTAAGAGAACTTGCAAGGAATATAGACAGCCAGCAACCATGGCCATTTTACACATGATGGCGGTTTATATGCTGGACAAAAATAGTGGACTTTGACCTCTCCACCGTGGACTGCCATTCTCCTCCATCGACAACACTGGTTTTTTTTCATATTTGTTTTAACATTAAAAAAGTGCCATCATTGATTAGAATTCCAAGTAAAAGTTGTTTAAAATTTCAATGTTTCATTCATTACCAGTATTGTCAAGACATTTATTACTCATCTCAACCTTCCTAGTCTAGGTCTAACAAAATCAGGAAGAGAGAAAACAAGCAAACCAAATTGTTTGTGTATCTAAAAGACGATACCGAACACAATATAGATACTAACATGTAAACACAGCAATAACAATTTAGGAAAATAAAAATAATTAGATGCAAAGACTAAATGTGTCGACACTGAACACAAACAGACTATCAGTCTGAAGTCTCGGTGCTACGTAGATACATACCTGCCATCAGAGAGAAGGCCTGAAATTGCAGCATTATAAACACAAACATTTCTGAATTCAATTTCAATGCAGTAAATTCTTAACTATATTTTCCTTGGGAATATTTAAATCATAAGAAGTCCATTGATTCAATTTCAATGTGTGTCTGAAGTTCCTATTCTATGTACAAGAAGACAGCTGAGGACGGCAATCAATTAGAAAAAATGGGAGAGAAGGGAGAGCAAAATTGGTAAAAATGATTACACTTGGCAGTCTAAATTTATTATAAGATTGTCAATTAATTGCTTTGTATAGCATCAAGAACAATAAAGAGATTAGGACATTGTGGGGTACCCGCCAGGCTCAAACATCTGTTGTTACCGAAGTAAGTAAAAATAGAGGTGACAAGTGAAAAAGCAGGGGGAGCAGTGTTGGCAGATTTCATGGAAAGAAGAATGGTATTGATAGTTTGAGAATGGAGAATGTTAAGGTTTATTTGGATGAGAAAGAGAGTGGAAGCGAAAGCTCTTTTGAGATTGTGAATATCACCGAGAGAGGATAAGTGAGTGTTTTGAATGATTTCCAAGCTTCATCTGTTTGAGTAGTGATGAGTGATTTGTGGAATGTTGTTTCGAGACTGCTAATTTGATGAGGTGTCAGGGAGAGTGACTGTGGTGTCAGGTGTGGGAGTTGGGAGATTTTGGGGTTCTTCTTCAAAATTGAGTTTATTGAGAGAAAACAAAGTTGGTTGAAGGAAGGAATGAATAAAGAGAGGGGATTTCAGGTGTGGAGGAGAATCTTCTGTAGTTAACAAACCTCAAAACTTTATCAATGGGCATTCTTATTCTTCATCAAGCGATTTTCTATTGCTCGTCGTCTTCACTCGCTCTTCTGATTTTCGATCAATTCCAACGGACATCATCTGAACATTTAAAAATCAATTTAACATATTTGGAATCACTTATAACTCTCCCTACCATGTGAAGATGTTGAAACTTATTCCATTCCCAGATGAAGCGAAGTGTCAATACCTTCATTGATGACTTCGCAGTTTGTTTGTCACAAGAGTCTTCTTGTAATATGCATCAGAAGATTGACCAGAATAACCAGCGGTATCATATATTAGCAAAAGATTCTCTAAACCCTATTTTGTAATATTTTTTTAAGTTTAATTGTTGCTATATTTTATATGATTCACAAAATTAATTATTTTTTTTTCTATTTCGTTTCAATTTAAAATTATATATTAAGTTAGTTTGAATAAACAGCAAAGAAAGCACTTAAGACCATTAAGGAAACCACAATCAACATTAGCGCCTCTGCCAAATCTCGGTTGGAGAAAACCAAAGCCACCGTTAAGGGGAAGGTGTTTTTATTCTCTATTTTTCCTTTTTTTTCAATGAAAAAAACAGTTATTTTTTGTGATTACTAAAATTTGCTCTCATATATGTTAATTTTGAAAATTTATGAATCTTATTTGGGAAGTGAACTAAAGTGATTTATTATATAGTGAACTAAAGTTTTATTATATAGTTTTTTTGGTACCTTTTAATGTTTTCATAAATTTAACCTTTGCAAATTTTTTTGGATTATAATTGTAAATTACTCTAGCTTTCTGCACATAACTCAACTTCTTCAAATTTTTGTCATTTTGAAATATTTATAGTTTAAAGTAAAAACTAACATAGTAATATTACATTGAATGCCTCTATAAAACAAAAAGACCAAAATTTCAAATGGACAATATTATAATGTTTATAGTATTTTCTTATATTGATAGATGTTGTAACTTTCATAACATTTTCTTTTTTATATTTAAAGTAGAAATTTCATTACAAACTTCTCTAACTTCATTCTTAACTCCTCAAAATCAACAACAACATCATCTTCTTATTTCCTCAGTTTTCCCCAAATTTCGTATCTTTCCAACATTATTAACAACCCTAGATTTTTCTCTAATCAAAACACCAAATTTAAGTGGACAATGTAAAAGACAGTTATGTTTCGCTTAATTTTTTTTTTAGTTTTATGTGCAATTATATTTGATTTGTGATTGATTCGAGAGGAAAACGTGCGGTTAATATTTCGAGTGGGAAACCGATGAATCGACACTGGTTTTTCCATTCTCTTTCTTTCATGATTTGGATATAGTATACTAAATACTAATATTATATATATTTTTCAGTTCCAAATAGAAACGAATGAGTTTGAAGGAGAAAGTGACAAACCTTGAACAAACTTGTATCACAGATTGTAGCAACCCCTCTTTATTGCTGTTCCATTTGCGATTTTCTTTTTCTTGAATCTCTCTCATTTTATTCTCTGTGTTGTAGTGTGTAAACCAGAAATATTTCAAAATGACAAATATTTGAAGAAGTTGGCTTTGTACAAAAAGGTAGAGTAAGTTATAGTTGTGACCCTAAAATTTTTGCAAAGGTTAAATTTATGAAGAACAAAATTGTATTTTTGGTATAGTTGAGAATTCTTATAGTGTATTGTAGATTAAAAGAAGAGGACGTGATATTTTTAAATAATTTGATATTAGAGTGATTAACAATCATGCCATTCTCTTCTCTGACTGCTTTGTTGTGCAACACTGGGATTTTTAAATTCTTTAACCTCCCATTTGATGATGAACAATCTGTTCATTTTAACAACACATTCTCAATGAAGAATGTCAAACAAATAAGACTTCAACCTCCTGCTTCTACTCCTCTCAAATCATCATCAATTGCACCTCTTGCATCTAAGAAAAAGAAAATTCATCATTCCTCTTCTACCACTCAACTATCTGAACCAACAACTATTCAACCTCCACCAGAGGATGCTCCCACTCAAATCATTTAGGAACCCATCTTGGCCATTGTTCCCACTCCATGTCCATTGCATGACTCCATTGTTCCAACACCGCTTCACTCTCCACCAATCTATAATATTTCCTATTCTCATGAAGACATTCCTCCACCTGAGGAGGCCTTCGAAGCAACTTCTCTACAACTGATGGAAGATGGTGAAGAATTATATATTGATATGAATTTGTCTTATCATCAATTCTCACCAAAAAACCCTCCTAAGATTGTACATGCGGTAACTTCTCAAAATGTGCAAGAAACCTTTTATGATACCTCCACTAAGTCTTTCGCACCCCATTTCGATTCCTCTGGATACTGCTCATCCTCCACCAACAACTACTTATGATGTAATTATTGAAGAACCTATTCAACCTCTACCTGAGGTCACTGATCTGTTCAGCTTCATTGATTCATTTTTAGCTACAACAATTAATAATTCATCTAAGGACAAAGCTAGGAGTTCTCAAAATAAAAGTTCAAGTGTCAATGATCATCCAAAGGACTCGAACCCCAGTAAGAGGACAGAGGAAAGGCATAATCACAAGCATATGAAGCTGTTCAAGACCATTAGGAAGGATCAAAAGAAACTACTTCAAAGTTTCACTCACTTCCAGAATACTATTACTCAATTTGGTCTCATTCTTGAATGGGTTACCAAACATTTGGTTCCTGTTATTGCTCCTAGAGATCATCCTCGTAAGCTACCAGCCCAACCTTCTTATGTTGTTCCTGTCCCTTCTCCATCATCCTCGTCTGACGAGCCGTCCTCCTCCAAGTAATGTTGTGGTTCATACTTTTTGTTGTTGACCAATTCAGGGGGAGATAGATTATAATCATCTAGCTGTTATTATTATTATTTTTTTTTTAACTATTTGTTTAAGTTGAAGTGCCTATGTTATGCTTGTTAATGTTTATGTTGTTTTGAACCATCTTTTGTAATATGTATCTCATTAATGAGAAGTCTCTTTATGGTTCAAATTCATGTTTCAAAATTTTGGCATATGTTCAGGGGGTACCCATTTTTAAATTTAAAAATATTACTTTTATGATTTAGGGGGAGCATAAACATTTTATCTCTAAATTTTTCATATTTAAAATCATAATCTAAAGAATTTTATCATCATCAAAAAGTGAGAGATTGTTGAGGCAAAATCTCTCTCAAATGATTTTATTGATAACAAAATTAGTTAAGAGATTATGATTGTGGTTAATGACTAATATGTGCTTTTGAGTGAATTCTTATAAGAAAACAGGTGAATAATCAATTAGATCAAAAGGAGAAAAATCTGACTCAATCCATCATGTTTTCAAAATTAGATCAAAGATGCATAATACTCATCCTTACTGTATCCATGATTTTTAGTAATGATGAGAAGTTAAAAAAATATCCAAGAATGAACAAATAAAGCATTTTAATCAAAGAGGTCATAGGCCATATTTAACTAGTACGATGTATGAGGATGGCTAGTACGATGTAAGAGGATGGATCTATAGTTAACACCATTCTCAAAAGTTAAAAACGACCTAGCACTTCAACTTACAAAAATGTTGTAGCCCACAAAGTCAAAAATATAGCCATACATGTCTTGAAGAATGAAAAGAGAAAAAGACAACTCATGACCAAGTACCAAGGAGGTTTGAACCTCCTGCACGAGGATGGATTGCATCTGTCCAAGGACAATTGGATGGCAGTTCTATAATTAAGATCAAAGACCTTGGACTTTTTGATCAAGTCCCCAATGGTCATAAGATGTTTTCACATGGAAAGAGCACCACAAGATCTCTATAAAATGCAGGGAGCTCTCCATTATCAAACACACAACAATATTGCATAAAAAGATCAAGTATCTTAAAGCTATCAAGAGCAATTTTCATCCTCTCTTTATAGTTTCTATAATCCTACACTAGATCTTTGAAATATCTTTTTAGAAAGTGCTTAAGAAAAGAGAAACAATCATACTCATATCACTTTGTAATTTCGACATAAGTTACACTTGGAAATAGTTGAAACTTGTAAGAAACAAGATTGTAAGCTTGGTGAGGCTATATAATACACAAAGTGTAATCAACCTCTGTGAGAGGTTAATCTGTTGATCATTAGTAAAATCTCACAAGTTTGTGAGGACTGGACATAACCTTCATTGGGTGAACTAGTATAAAAGTTATGTGTCATTCTCTATATTTTCTCTTTCTTTTACTCAACTCAAATTCAAAGGTTTAAATTATCATCCTCGGGTTCACATCCTCTATAAGAAAATAGCTTTTTAAAACACGTGAAAGATTTTTTTAAACAACAAAATCCCTATCCTACTCCCTTGCTAGTGATATTTTAGCTACAACAATGTAAGAGTAAGATTTTTTCTTGAAAAATAAACTAATTAAAAAAAAAAACAAATTTTTTGTCTCGTATTTAATTTAAATAATAGTTTGTTTTATACATTATTTTTATTGGTGTAAAATAAATAAAATCAAATAATTATATTTTTTATACAATTAATTATAAGGTAGTTGGTTTAACGAACGATATAAATTGTTAATATTTTATCTACTCGTAATTGACTTTCAAATCGAATCTTTTGGTTCAATATCAGTATTTTTAAGTTTTATCTAATTTTTAATTAAATATAATAAAATTAATGGTAACTCTTTTTCTGCAGACAATTCAAATGCAACATAGATGTTTAATAAAAATTTTTTAGAACATACATATCATGGAAAAATCTTTGAAAAACATGCATTTTGAAAACCCTACGATTAAGCTAATTTATATCACCACTTACTTGATTCGAAACACTTTGTCGTTTTTAGCCTTTTAGTGCATTAAAAGTGTTTTTAAATTTTCTACTATAAATGCCAATCACCCACACTCATCATGACTTAATATTTATAATTTTTATCAATTTTCTCTCATGCAAAGAAATATTTGAAAACTTATAAATTCTTTAGGGTGAATGATTGTTTTTGAGATTCTTAACTAGAAAGAGTTTTGTGATTGTTGACTGTTCAATAGATTGTGAAATTGAGTGATAGGTTCATCATCATATATTATCAAGAGCAAAGGAAATTCTTCTTGATTCAAAGTGCAAAAACTTATCTTATCAATATTGAAATTATTCTTCATTCTAGTTCAATTGTAGATTGTGATGTAAAAAATTTTCCATTAAAGGGTAGGTTTTTAACTTAGGAATAGTTTACTATGGCTAAAACTTTATAGAAACTACTAACTAGACTTGATTAAATTAGTTCTTGTTAGCACTATACAAAATTGCTACAAATATGTTGTTTTGTTGTTATTATTTAAATAAATAACACATTGATTTAAAATGTATATCAAATATATTCACTATTAGGAAAATAAATAAACAGAGAAGTTTAAATAGCAATCAATACACAAATACATAACGTGGAAATTTCTCATAGACTTCTCTCAAAACACCTTAAAAACAAATATTTATCATACTCTCCAAGACAAATATTTAAACTACATATCATATCACTCTAACACAAGAATAAAAGAGAAAAGTATCAGATACAAACTTAAAATGTTTCTGACCGGTGTGATTTGTAATACATAATTAGAGTTATATATATAGCCTTGAACTCCATCTTCCTTTACAACTCCAAGCAATATGAGACTTTTTCAAATTCTCAATTTCAACCAAAACTCAACATTCATCTGTCTCTATATTATAGTGGAAGTTTTCCTGGACCAGGTCCCATGGTTTTTATTCTCTCAATTTGTGGGAAGTTTTCCACGTTAAAAATTGTGTTTGTCTCATATTTAGTTTTCTGCCAATTACTTTTGTTCTGTAGAATTGTATTTTCTATTTGAACATTTATCTGCACAGGTGGGGGAAAAAAATTATTCCGCATTATTGAGATAGTTATCGCCAATTATCTCTGGTTTTTCCAAAAAAAGTGGTATCTAGAGCCCGATTGATTTGATTTGTGCATTTAAATGGAGGAGGAAAATAAAGGTTCCAATATGATTAAACTCAACTCTTTTAATTACACACTTTAGAAGAATCTCATGGAAGACATGTTATATTGTAAAGATTTGTATGATCCTATTGAGGGTAACACTGCTAAACCCGCAGATAAATCGGACGTTGACTGGAAGAAGATGAATAGAAAGACAGTAGTGTTGATCAAGTAGTGGTTGGATCTTGGTGTATATCCACATGTTGAAATTGAAATAGATGCTAACAAGATATGGGAAAAATTAAAAGAGTTGTATGAACGAAATAATGTGCAAAATAAAGCATTCTTGATTCAGAAGCTGGTGAATATGAAATACAAAGATGGGGATTCAATGGAAGAGCATATGAGTATTTTTCATAATACAGGGAATCAGTTGACAACTGCAGAAATTAAATTAAATGATGAGTTGCAAGCGTTGTTATTGTTGAGTTCCTTGCCTGATAATTGGGAAGTCCTTGTTGTGACATTAACCAATTCAACTCTAAGTGGAAAGTTGAAAATGTCAACAGTTAAAGAGAGCATGTTGAACGAAAAAGCTCGAAGAAAGGAGCGTGGTTTGATTGGTTATTTCTCAAATTCAGACGCACTAGTTACAAAGTCACAAGGGAGAAGTCAATCTAGAAACTTCCATAGACGCGACAACTGTGAAAGTCGTAGCAAGTCAAGAAGCAAGTCGAGGTCTAGAAAAGAAGTGATATGCTATCATTGTGGCAAAGCGGGTCACATAAAAAGAAATTGTAGATTCCTTAATAGAGATCAATCAAGGGAAAGAGATGAAGACAAAAAGAAGAAAAATGATAAAGATAGAACAATAGTTGCATCTGTTAATAATGTCTACATTATTTCTGATGATAATTCCAAAAACCTTGAATGTTAGGATTCAACTTGGATTATTGATTCGGGTGCCTCATATCATGTTACTCCTGGCGCGTGATTTCTTCTCATCTTACAGTGTTGGTGATTTTGGCATGGTAAAAATGGGAGATGAAGGAGTATGTAAAATTATCGATATGAGAGATGTTTGGGTTGAAATTGAGATTGGTTGTAAGCTTCAATTAAGAATGTTAGACATGTATCTGATATTCGTCTCAATTTGATTTCGGTGAAAGCTTTGGATATTGATGGTTATCACACTTACTTTGGTGGTGGTGGTATATGTAAAATCACCAAAGGATCCCTAGTGGTTGCAAAGGAGCAAAGTTCCACTTCTCTCTATAGGATGACCACTCTAGAAAAGTGTGGGCATTTCTTTTTAGGGATGACAATTAGACCCAAACGCAATGGGTACCCGCAAAAAAAAACCCACAATGGGTAGGGTAAAAACCCGCATAATGGGTATAGAAATGGAGACAAGTAATTATCCACAAAATTAAACGAGTGTGGGTGCGAGTACCGATACTATAGTACCCACCCCTTGCCCCGCACCCGCACTTAATAATTCTTTTCTTTAAATGGGTGTGGGTACCCATATTAGTGTTTAGTTTTATTAATTCATTTCTTTATGTTTTAACATCTATTAATATCATTGGACCACTACTATAGTTATAATTGAAAGACAAACGTTTGTAAAATTTTTAAGAATTTGATTATGATGAATATGTAAATAATTGCGACTTTATAACTAAGAGTTATGCCTTATTAATCGTGACTTTATAATTATACTTGCAACTTCCTATCAATTATTTTCACATATCTCGAATAATATTGTCGTATAACTTGCAACTTGATAAATTATTATAATGAATATTAGAATGTGTATTGTAACGAGTGTTCATTTGAAATATTGAGTCAGAAAATATTTTGGTTTATAATAATTTATTATTAGAGTTAAAATATTTGAATAATTTTAAAATTTAATCGCAACAATATCATTTATTTATCAATATATTTTAATTAAAGCGTAGGTAATGGGTATGGGTACGGGCACTTAGGTACCCAGAGGTTAAGGATACGAGTATTAAAATTGATACCCAAGAGGGTACGGGCACAAGTGTGAGTATTTTTTTATCCTGTGAGTATGGGGACGGGTACTATAGTACCCTACCTAAACCTTACCCATTGTCATCCTTATTTCCTTTGAAATCTAAAGACCAGGTATTTGGAGTCTTCAAGCATTTTCATGCAAGTGTTGACAGAGAAAAGGGAAGGAAATTGAAATGTGTTCGATTAGATAATGGTGGTGAATACAGAGGTCCGTTTGAAGAGTATTGTAGAAAACATGGAATCAGGTTTAGGAAAACAATTCCAAAGACACCTCAACATAATGATATTGCAAAGAGAATGAATCGTACAACTAATGACAGAATCAGATGTATGATATCTCATGCAAAATTATCAAAATCCTTTTGGGGTGAAGTAATGAAAACTGCAGTGAATTTGATCAATCTTTCTCCTTCTATTCCACTTGATGGTGATGTTCCAAATAGAGTGTGCACAGAGAAAGATGTCTCTTACCATCATTTGAGAGTTTTTGGTTGTAGATGTTTTGTTCACGTTCCAATAGATGAGCGGTCCAAGCTTGTCTCATATTTACTTTTTTGCCAATTATTTTTGCTCTATGGATTTGTATTTTTTGTTTGTCCATTTATCTGCACAGGTAGGGGGACAAAAATTATTCCGCATTATTGATATAGTTATTGCTAATTATCTCTGGTTTTTCCCAACAGTCTGCTCGTAGAGATATATCAAAATCAATCTCTTAAGCTATTTTATTTTACCACGTTAATTTTGACACCACATTTTTTTTCTTCCTTTTTTTCTCATTTGTATTTTTTGACACCCCATTATTTTTATTTGTCTTTGTGGTTTGCTACAACATCACTTTTATGGCTTTGGAAAAAGAAAGATATATATTTTGTGTACGTTTCAATAGCAAGAACTAAACTACCTCATAATTCTAGTTCAAGATGTATGTTAAATGGAAATGATTATGGATTTACTTTGATGGGGTCTTTAAGGATCCATAAGAGAAAACTACTTTAGATGCATGCAAAGTCAAAGATGCTCAAATAATTTCTTGGTTGCTCTTTACTATTATCCTAACATGATCAACAATTTGGGTTGTTTTACAACTTCTCAAGAAATGTCGATTTATTTGGAGTGTATTTACAACCAAAATGATACAGTCAAACATTTACACTTGGAGTTGGAGTTGGAGATACCCAATTACATACGAAGTAATGTATGGAGTGATACCCAATTAGAGACGAGGTAATATATGGAGTTGGAGTCTTGGAGATACCCAATTACATACCAGGTAATATATCAATTCAAGAGTATTATCCTGAATTTCTAAATTTGTGGGTTGGGCACTTTGTCATTTTATATGATGTTGTTCCCGTCATGAAACTTTGCTAAGAATTTTGGATTCTTGTGTTAGCACTTGTAATTGTAGAAAAAGTTGATTTAAATATATTTTTTATTCTTACAAATATATTTCCATTTGATTTTATTCTATATAATATTTTTTTTTTAATTTACACCATTGCAAATTCTAACAAGTTTTAAAAAAAATCTTTTATAAATCTTTTTTAGTAAAATAATAGTGACCATGTAATTGTTGTTGACTAAACAATATTTAATATTTAAAATTCATTTTATTATGTTATTTAATTATTTAATTAAAAACTTAAAACTAATTAATTAAATAATAAAAAACTGAATAATTTTAGTCTTCAACTCCAATTTTTTAATAAAAACTCAACAACATTTGTTTTCAACCCTAATTTCTTAATCTTCAACCCTAATTTAAAGGAACTTAAAGGAAATAGAAGAAAAAACAATCATTAAAATTATCAAAAAGAATAAAAAAAAATTACGAGCTTCTAATATTTAAAGGAAAAGTTTGAAAGTAATTTTTTTTTTTTAGAAAGTATTATAAAATTACTATATTTGAGAAAGTTAATCTAGACAACAAACCAAGTCTACAACTCATTGGGGTTTCAAACAATTGGGCCTCACTTGGGCCGACATAAAGAGCCGACAATTTATTTGTAGGGTTTTCACCATGAGAAATGTATCGTGCACCTCCCCTTTATTTTACCTCCCACCCTCAATTTTTTTAATGACCATTCTACCCTTTTTTATGTTATATAAAATTATCAAACAAAAGTTACCAACCTCTTTTCTCATCCCCACTTTCTAAAGTTATAAAAAATTTGTTAATATTCGAAAGTTTCAAACTTTCGATATAATTAAAAGTGAGTTTTATTTAATTATTTGGAACTTTGGTTAAAAAGGAAACCTTTGAAATGTAATTTTACAGAAATAAAAAACTAGATATCCAAAAAACATCGAAATCAATACAAACGGATGATTAGCTCAATCATCATCATATGATGTAAACACCACATCCTCGAATTCTAGGGAAGTACTCGTAAATCCAACAGTGCAACAAAATTAACATCATAAAATAACACAACTTAATAATTAAATAAATAAATGACACAACTTAATATAAATGATATACCTGTAGTAGGGTCATGTAACCTCCCAACTGTCGAGTGTCGTGGACAACTCCATCTCCCAGATTGTCATAAAGGAAAACCAGTGCCGTGGAAGCTTATGAATAGTCTCGACAACGATGTAAATCAATAAAAAAAAAGTAATGTATTTCGCCTCAACACGTGTTATGTGTTTTATCGGCGCAAATAGTGCAACCAACTAAATGCAACAGATACGTTCTAGCCGCACACTCAAACTAGTTAGTTTGAATGAGACGACTATATAAATCACGCAACCATTGCAATCTATATTGGGCATATTTATTATAACTAATCTCAACACATGATTCCTCCCATATTGCACCTAAGTACTCATGTGCAACTCTTATAGCATTATTAGTGTAAATATTCACAGGTGCGTCAAAAAATTTATCATGTGGTGAGATGTGAAGGAGATTTGCGACGTCGTCTAAAGTGATAGTCATCTCTCCAAATGGCAAATGAAATGAGTTGATCTCTCTGTGCCATCTTTCAACAAATGCGGATATCAAACCAGCATCAACCATAGTGAGGTAGCTTGAAGATAGATGCATCAGCCTAGATTCCCGAATCTAATGCTCTACATGATATGGCACAAGAACTTCGGCAAACTTCTTCAACTTCAATCTGCGAGTAATAACTTTTAATGATCCACGATCTTGCGAGTAATTACAGAATAATTAATTAAATAAACTTAATAAACACTTAATATAAACACTTAAATAAACACTTAATTTAAATTAAATAAACTTAAACATAAATATAATTAAACAAGAATATAAATATAAAATTAATTAAATAAACTTAAACATAAATAAACAAATAATTAAAAATTAATTAATATATACCTCTCATTCCCATAGCCTTCGAGCCACGCGATGCTCATATTGTGTCAACACACGTGTCACCGTCAGTCCTCCAGGAAATTCGGTGTGCTGATCCTGCTCATCAATATTAGCAGCATCATCATAATCATCAGCATGTGTAGAAGCATCATGAATATCATCAGCATCATCAATATCGGCAACATGTGCAACATACTGTTCCTCAGCAGCCTGCTCCATCTGTGGAGGCTCAAGGACATCCTCCTCTATATGTGCATGCTCAGTAGGCTCAACGTCATCATCATGGACCTCTTGTCTTCGACGACGCTGCCTAATTGGACGATTTGCTTTGTTTTGTCGTTTGTTTGATGCTGTTGATGGAATTCTCTTTGTATCATCACCTCTACCACCTATCAAGTTTCGAATAATTTGGCCAAACGCACCTCTCATTCTAGGCACTGCATTATATCAATATTAAAAAAAAAATGGAAAAAATACTTCAAAAAAAACCATAAAAGCATTTCGGAACTTTCAAGAGTGTCAAACTTTCGAAACATGTTTCGGAAGATTCATTGATTATGATACTTTTGAAACACATTCAAAATTTTCTATGCATGCTAAACTTTCGAAACCTGATTTTTCAAAACTTCCATAATGTTCGAAGGTTTGCATTTCGAAACTTTTGTATTGTTCGAAACTTTTCAAAAGTTTGTATTTCGAAACTTTCATGTTGAACGAAAATTTTGTATTTCAAAACTTTCATGTTGAACGAAAGTTTCGAAAGTTTGATTATTTCTTGGAAAAATTGTACTTCGAAACTTTCATCATCATGGAAATTTTTGAAAAACTGGTAAAAATATGTTTCAAATGTTTGAACTCTTCGAATATTGTCTTACTTTTTGATTTCAGAAGCTTTAAATATTTGAAGTTTTGGTAGGGTTTCAGGTTCGAATATTTCAAAGTTTCGAAGGAAGGGGTGACAAAAGAAAAGTAGGGACAATATGATATTTTTCTTATGATTGAGTGGTGGGAGGTAAAACAAAGGGAGCACGGTACATTTCTCTTTTACCATTGGTTATGTGGGCTGGGGTCCATAAAAAATATCACGTAGGAAGTTTCTCTTCCCGCCGCCTTACATCCTCAAAAGTCCCACAATTTTCAAATATTTTTTTAAATTTTAATTCTCATCCAATTAACAAATCTATATATACATACATGTAATTTTTCATATTCGGATTGATCAATCTAAAAATATAAAATCAAAATTCAATGTTTTTTTTATAACATTAAGCTAATTTAGAGTGTAAAAATTTCAAGCTAGTATTTTCATCTCTACAATTGTCAATCTAGATAAGTTACATCTGGAATGATTAAATTAAAGAGTTAAAATAAAAATTAGATTTTAGGGAACTTCTGGGAATGTAAAGGTGTGGAAGGAGAAATCTTCATTATTTTGAATGAATCAGCAGCCAACTTTAAACTTAGATGAAATTGATAAATAGAAAATTTTCCAAACAAACAAAAATAAAAGTTAATATGATGTTGTCAGAAGTAGCTGGTTAATCTCAGGTATAAAAATATCAATGGGACTCCGATTGATTTTTTTTCATCACTCAACATGATATATATTTCATGAATAAAACACATGATTAAAAAACACACCAATAAAATGCAAAAATTACATGTATTATAATTTGATAAACATATGAAAATATAAGTGATTGAAAATGAATACTGATAGTTAGAAAATTAAATAATAATCTTATTTGAAGAGAGAGCGAGAGAAGAAGCATTTCCGGCTCAAAAAATATCAGGGTTGTGTCGTGTTTAATTGAAAGCTTTGGGGATTAATTTATAAGCAAAATTTTGGATAATGGGCTTTTTTTTTATTCACAAAGCATATCTAATTTGCATGGGCTTGGTTTGGACTTCATATTATTGAAAATGACCCGTAACATAATCTCTAAGGGTCAACTTTGTTATATCTTCAAGGGTATATCTCTCCAATAGCAAAACTATGTGGTAGTCTTTGGATGATCTCCAATCGGCTAAATCGGTGGATATCCCTCTTGAAATTAATGTTAAATATCATGCGATGACTTTTTGATTGATTTTGTAAGTATTTGAAGTTTCTACATAGTCTTAATTACTTGATTATTACTCGACCTACAAACCATTTGTTGACCAATAGGTAAGTCAATTCATTCACTTTTTTCGTCATCTTCATTTAGCAACAGTTTGTCGTATAATTCACTACTTGAAAAGTACCTCTCAAAGAGCTCTTTTCTTTTCTATTGGGACAAACTAGTACATTAATTTCTTACACTGATGGTAATTTGATTGGGTGTCTTAACACTCTTGATTGGTGCATGTTTCTTGGTTCTTTATTGATTTCATGGAAAAGTAAAAAATCAAGCCATCCTCAACTGAATCGAAGTAACATGCTATGTCTATGGTTTGTTCTGAAATAATTTCCCTTTGTGGCCTTTTGACCAAATTTGGATTTTCTTAAACAAAACTCACATCTCTCTATGCTTACAAAACAAATGTCATTCAGATTGTTGCCAACCCTGCTTTTCATGAGTGCACAAAGTACATTGAAGTGAATTTTCATGAGGGACCTATGATAATCATTTATTTCACTTGGTCATGTAAACACTCAATTGCCGAGGTTGGAGATAGGAAATTCCACGCCCGTGCCATGAGTTTCTTGTTAGCAAATTGATGCTACTTGACCCGTCGTAATAGTTTGAGGGGATGTTAATCAAGGATTAATTGTATATATTTAGTTTCCCTAATTTAGGCTAGCAAAATTGGACAATACAATATTTTGTTATTATGAATTTTAAATGTCTATAATTGCTCATGTTGTTAGAGGTAGTTAAAATTACTTATGGTTTTGTGTAAGTTGTTAGGTCGCTTACATTAATTGTATTATATAAAAGTGCATCATACTCTAATTGTAACGACAATTCATCAAATAATAGTTTCAAGTTTATTTTTCTCTTTAATTATTTTTCTCTTTCTTGGGCTCAACCATGATTCTTAATATGGTGTCAGAGCGATAATTATTATTCCGCTATATTCTTTTTCAAAATTTTCTTTATCTTTTCTTCCTTATTTTGAATCAAAATTTGTGATTCTTCAGTCTTTTTTCAACTTGATTGTACAATATTTGTAGATTCAAGATTAAAAATGTTTTAGTGATATATTTCACTATAATTTCATTTTTTTTAGTCATTGTTCGCTTTCTCTTTGTTCTTCTACCATATGGTAGTAAAACAATTATCATTTTCTTTGTTCTTTTACCCTATGGTATTAGACATTTCTCATTCCCTTTGTGCTTCCATTATATTATAGTTAAGCTTTGTTTGTCACATTTGACATTTGTAGATCCAAGCTTGGAATTTTTTATTTCATATTGGATTGAGTGTCGTGGAGACATCGGAAGATTTTCATGTTAGCCCAAAGTAGGCCGAAGACTTCGACAAGACTTATGCACCTCGGTCGCTACCACTTTCTACATAAATTTTTATCGTTTAGTCGATGTAATTATGGCTTATATTCTTTTTCTTATAATTTTCTTTCATTAGTTTCATTGTATTTTTCTTTTTCTTGTATTGTTCTTTCCAAGTTGGAAATATTGTTACATACTTCCAACTTGTGGGGGACTGTTATAGGTAGTTAAAATTACTTATTGTTATGTGTAAGCTGTTAGATTAGTTACATTAATTGCACTATATAAAAGACATTAAGTGCAACATACTCTAATTGTAACAACAATTCATCAAATAATCATTTCAATCATACTCTAATTGTAACAACAATTCATCAAATAATCGTTTCAGTCATACTCAAATTGTAACAATTTATCAAATAATCATTTCAAATTTATTTTTCTCTTTAATTATTTTTCTCTTTTTTGGATTCAACTATGATTCTTAATACATGTACTATTTATAGTGGAGAAAGAATGAAGAAGGCATCAAGTCAGAAATTGTGACAATACTAATCTAATTCCCCAGAAGATTTCTCTTCAAAGTGAAGTTTAGAATGAATAAGATTTTTGGACGTCAACTATCGATCACAATGGTTTCTAAACTCTGATTTTTCAATCTATTTTATCATCGTTCCTGTCATCTATTGGTTATTTGGAAACAATGTATACTTAGTTGTTTTTCAATTTTGGAAAACAATGGGATTCAGATTCCTATCGTCACTTATAACATTTGGTGATAAGAAAAGCAATTGCTTTTAATAATGACATAAACTCAGATTTTGTTGTTATTGAAATAGAAGTAGAGTATATTGGATTGTGGATGTTGAATTAAAATTTACAATGGTAGTTCTTCTATGAAATTTATAATGAAATAATTGACAAAGGGGATAAGACAAGTAGTTTCCTTTTTGTACCAATTTCTTAAAGGATTATGTCAAAGATATCCATGCAGCTCAATTCTAAATGAATCATATAAAAGAACTAGAAACATAACTTGGAGAACAAGGCACTTTGTGGAGAAGTCTTTTTTTACATCCACAAGTACAAGCTTTGCAAGTTAAGCCAGTTATAATGGATTATAATTAAGTTATAACCAATTTATGCTAATAATCATTATTTAACGGGCCTTTTTGTTTAGAATTTTTAAAAAGTGATTTTGATTTTATATTTTTAAAAATGAATTTTATAAAAATTTATTTAAAAATAATAGAAGTTTTTTAGATTTATTTATTACCAATTAAAAAACGTAATTTTGACATTCAATAATTTAGTCCCCTCTATTTTAGCTGAATCGCAAAAATAGTTCCCCATTTTGTTTCTCTTCAGTTTTGGTCCCCTAACATAATTTTTGTCCAAAACTTAATTAAATTTTATTTTATTTTTTTGCATTTATTTAAGTCACATCATCCCTCAAGATCTCATTTGCAACAATTGTACTTAAAATTTATGATCATAATTTTTGTCCAAAATGTATACTTTTATTGATATGGATGAATTCAATTTATGATCATACAATTTTTCCAAAACCAATGGATTATTTATTTATTTATTTATTTATTTACATCCAATAGATTATATTTATTTACTATAGATTTGTAATATAGATAGTTTTAGTAAATATTATTATAACTGTTCTAAAAAATATTTTTACTAACTAAAAAACAGGTTAATTATTTTTTACAAAAATAATATTTTGTTTTAATTTAAAAAAAATAATTAATTTATATAATTTAAAATCAACTTTTTTTATGATTTTAAAAATCATAAAATTTTTTATTATTTGAAAAAACTGAAACTTTATATATATATATATATTTATAATAAACTGAAATTTTTGTATTTTAAAAACCAGTTCTAATATATTTTTGTATTTTAAATTTTTTGTATTTTAATAAACTGAAACTTTTTATCAAAAATTTCAAAAGAGTTCCACCATCGACCACTATGATTCGTCGGAGTTCTGTGTGGTAGTCATTAACCACTCTTCTATTATTTAATTAAAAATAAATAAATTATAATATTTATATATATTATATTTATTTATAAATATATCAAAAAAACATATTTTTCTTTTGAAAAATATTTTTTCTTTATAAATAAAATACTACTTTTTTTTTCTTCTTAAAAACAGACTTTTTAAAAAAATAATAAATAAAATTATTTTTAAGACATCTAAAAAAACATATTTTTAAATTAATATAAAAAAGCATAATATTTCTTTAAATATACAGTTTTTTAATATTATAAATAAGATCATTTTTATAAATTACTACTTTAGTCATTTTTAAATTAATAAGAAACTGATTTTGTTTTTTAAAATTAATATCAAAAATAGTATTTGAAAATAAAAAGAAACAAACTGACATCAAGAAAATATAATTCTT
>JBBPBT010000152.1:13536359-13586024 GCA_037974875.1 Cicer bijugum | reverse complement strand
AATGTATTAATTACTCATATGCCATTAATTGAATTAAAAATTTAAAATTGAAAACTAAGTTTTTACAATATTTTATTTCAATTTCATGAATGTTAAACATTTTAATTCATCATTTTTAGTTAAAAATATCAAAGAACAAAATCAAAACTATCAATTTTTAAAATAAGAGAACTAAAACTGCAATTAAACTTATACTATATAAAACCCCTAAGAGGTAATAATAAAAAATAAAAACAACAACCACACTCAATCCACACAAATGAAATATAAGCTACTCATAAGCAAAAAGAAAAAACCAACCACACTAATTCATTGCTAATTCTACCTTCGTAAACAAACAAATATATTTTGCTAATTCATACTAAAATTTGAGAGTAAGTAAACAACGTGGAGACAAGACTCTAAATCAATCGTTTTAGACTTTCGTGAAAAATAAAAAATTTATTTTATTAAAATGCCTTAAAAAATAATTTTACTTAAAAAAAAGTCTCATGTTTTAATATTTTTAAAATTAAAACAAATAATTTTTTTCTAAATTTAATAGTATCTCTATAATATTAAATCAATCAAAGAAAAATTATTACATGACATCAATTATATTAATTTTGTGAGATATTAAATTTATTTTAAGTCTTTAAATGTTTAAATGTTTTAGACCAACCTTAATTGAATATAGTTGCATAGTTTTACGAACATTATCGAGGGAACAATCATAGACTGTATATATGTTATTTGGCGAAACAACTACTACATATATATATACAAAATACATGACTAGGATCTTGGTCAAGGTGGGATATGACAAATGTGAAAACCATTGAAGCAACAAACATAAAATTTAAGACGAGGGCGATTTTATTGCAACCGTCGCTAATTATATGTAGCAAATTTTAAATTTTCTTGTAGTGTAGTATTGTTACACATAGATACTAACCTTTCAAACTCTTAATTCTTTATGTCTTGTCTTAATTATGTTTTTTTTTTATGATCAATCAAATAATTAATTTATAGAAAAGAATGTTACATTGAATGATCAATCTTTTGTTAATTGTATTTAGAGAAGGAATTAATAGTTAGAAGTACAATAAAATTCATATAAAACTAGGATTTTATGTATTAAAATCACAAGTAAAATCATGATCCTAGGTTTTCTCTCAATTGAATTACTTTTACATTGTTACTATAAATTTAATTCTTGTGATTTCGTTACGATGAACCAACCATAAATTTTTGGTAATCTAAATAATATAAAATCTTGATTAGTTGAATAATAGTCCATGTTTTTATGATTATTTTAAATATTATTACATAATAAACTCGTACACTTGTGGACAAAAGACTATGAAAATGTTTATAATCAAAGCCCGAAAGAACATGTGAGAAATGACTGTTTGGATACGCATGGTGAAAAAACCGAACTTCATTGGACCACATTAATAGTTTGATTTAGTTATTAAAAGTCACTTTTAAATTAAGCTTAGTGCAATTCTGAACTGGTTTAAAACTAATGTATAAATATAAAACAAGTTTAATATTTTGAACAAATTTTTAGTTAAAATCGATTTCAATATAGTTATTCAAAAAGAATTTGAAATTCTTTTGATAAAAAATATCAATGTTTTTCGAGATAAATAAATGTAAACAATTTTCCTATAAATTTTTTTTTATCGAAAAGATAATCTCAAAATTCTTTTGACAAAAATTTATTAGAGAAAAATAGATATAAAATTTCCCAATAAAAAAAATTGAAGAAAAAAATTTCAATTTTTTTAAATAAAAAATTCAGAAAAAAAATGTTTTCAAATTTTCTCAAAAAATATTTGAAGAAAAAAATAATTTAACTTTTTTCGTAATTTTTTTCAAAAAAATAAATTTTAAAAGTTTGGCTTAATTGCACTTTTGGTCCCCTTATTATAGGTGAAAATTGAAAGTAGTCCCCCAATTTTGTTTGTCCCCAATTTTAGTCTCTCAAACAGAATTTGAGGTCAAATCATGATGAGTTGTCATTTTTTTAATGACGTGTCAATAAAAAGGTGACGTGACAGACGCTTACGTGGAATAAACTCATTATTATATTATTTCTGATTAAAAAATATAATTTATATTTTAAAAAATCATTTTAATAATTGTGACAATATTTTTAAAATACAATTAAATTGTTAAAATTAAATTAAAATAAAATAAAAAACATGTGCAGCAGCATGAAGGCAAATTGAGAATCAGAATCGTATGAACTTGTTTGAACCCTAAATCAATAAACAACCCCAATTCGCCAAAAGAAGTCATCCTCTTCTGTCAATGTAACCAGTTGAACATCTGGCTCAACAATAAAAGGAGATGCAACACCAAGTGGGTACTTAAACACAAATCCAAGGTGGCAAGCTAGATCATCTATCTGAATGTGTTCATCATCCATAAATCCCCGCGGCCCTATTTCAGCATAGCTACCATAATGCACATTCGGGATAAACATCTTTGCAGGGGTCTCCATCATGGAATCTTTAATGATCTCAAAGCAACTCACAACCTAATAAACAAAAACTGGCAGTTAGCACAACACTAAGAAAAAGTGGTTGAAATAACAAATTCACTAATATTGTAACGCGAAGTTGGAATAACGAATCTCCTTCCAAAATTCAGGTTCAACAAACATCACACGAGCATGAAAAACGATTTGGGGCTTTTGACAAATTGGGGCTATTTTTTGATTTAGGGTTCAAACAAGTTCATACGATTCTGATTCTCAATTTGCCTTCATGCTGCTGCACATGTTTTTCATTTTATTTTAATTTAATTTTAACAATTTAATTGTATTTTTAAAAATATTGTCACAATTATTAAAATGATTTTTGAAAATATAAATTATATTATTTAATCAGAAATAATATAATAATAAGTTTACTCCACGTAAACGTTTGCCACGTCACATTTTTATTGACACGTCATTAAAAAATGACAACTCATCATGATTTGGCCTCAAATTCTGTTTAGGGGACTAAAATTGGGGACAAACAAAATGAGAGGACTACTTTCAATTTTCACCTATAATATGGGGACCAAAAGTGCAATTAAGTCTAAAAGTTTTGTAAAAAAGAAAATCTTATTTGAAGTTAAACTTTTTTTAAATTGTTAAACTGAATTTTGAATTAAATTTAGTTAATTGAATTATTTTAAATACATGATATAATTCATAAACTATTTAAAAGATTTGGTTTTTATGATGCAATACAATCCAATTTATTAATATGGTTCAATTAACCATATTTTCTCCAACCCATAAAAAGGAGGCCACGGATTCTTCAAAGTCTTGATATTAATAATAAAATGTAATCTTAAAAGGAAATTTGATATTTCTTTTGACCGAACTTTAAAATAAATAATATAAAGTTGTGCATCATTAAAGTAAATTAAATATCTATATGTGTTTTATTTAGGCTAAATTACATACGTGGTCCCTTAACATAATTTCAGGTAATATTTTAGTCCTTTATCTTTTTTTTTTCCGAGTTGGTCCTTTATTTTAATTTTAAGTGATAATTCAATATTTTATGTTTTAAAATTTCAACAATGTTATCCTTTTTGTATAAAAATTCAAAAAAATCATCAAAATTTTTAACTAAAACCCATTAAATTAATAATCATCTTCAATATAATGTAAATTTTATCAAATTCATAGCTCCAATATTCAAATACACTCATATTTTAATCTCCAACAACATCAAATAAAGAATGAAAATATAAATTTATTTCAAGATTTAAGATATGAATTTGATTAAATTTGTATTTTATTGAAGATGATAATGAATTTTATGGGTTTTGGTTGAAAATTTGATGATTTTTTTGAATTTTTGTAAAAAAAAAGGACAACATTGTTGAAATTTTAAAACATAAAATATTAAATTTGTCACTTAAAATTAAAATAAATGACCAACTCGGGAAAAAAAGAAGATAAATGACTAAAACGTTACCTGAAATTAAGTTAAGGGACCACATATGTAATTTAGCCTTTTATTTATTATATTTCTCTTACAATTAATTATATATATACAAACACAAGCATTTCAAATTTACTTATTGATTTAAAGAGGATCATTGAAGAAAAGAAAGAACAATGATCAATACACAAGTTTATTATGGTAACTTTGATGATAGTTCTTCTATTCTCAATAGGTATATAGACAATTTACATAATAGAGTTTGAATTTTTTATATATTATTTTTTTTTATGCATATTGATTATTTAGTACACTAATACTACTCTTTTCAATAGGTTCGACAAGTTTGGTACTTCAACTCGAGAAATGTTTTTCTCCATGTTCTCAAACACCTAATTGCATGTCCTTCTGCATTGACAAGGGATATTATCAAGGAGGTTGCGCTCCAATTTATAATCCTAATGTTTTGGTGTGTTGTTGTTTCAATGTTAATGGTCATAAACTTGTAAATTAGACTTTTTCTTCTAGTTTGATGAAAATATTATTTTTTATAAATATAAATAAGATTTATTAGAAGAAATAAAATATAAAATATTATCGTAAAGTATGATCGAAAAACTATGAGATTACTAATTAAATATAAATATATTATATTTGCATAAATGGTACACAATATTTGATTTCTGAGATAAGAAATAATCATTGTAAATTCAAATTATAATCCTGAAGAAAAACGTCGATTTAAATTTTAAAATAATTTCATATTTACAGTTATTCTAACAATATTTAATGTTTGACGTTTGTTTTTGAAATTCCTCCTTAAATTATTACAAATAATAAACAACAAAGAAATATTAGCATTTAGAAAAACAAGATAGAACTAGAAAATTCCAAAACATATAGAATTTGGCTAAGGCGTGCAAAAGAATTAAACTTAAGAGTATTTCGCCATCATAGATAAATTTGTCGGTTACATTATTCTCAAAAGTAATACTTAAAAACTTTCTAGGATACAATAATTATTTTTTGCCAACGCCGCATGTAAATAGAAAATATACATTATGTGTAATACAAGAAATGCTTTCATTGAATCTAATCGTCTACCTTCATTAAAAAGTCATTGTTTAGATATAAAAGTCATCAGTCAATGCTCTAACTAAAGTAATCGCTTTGGAGTAACAAGCTCTGAAAGTAGTCAGTGCTATAAATAGTCAATGTTCTGAAGAAGACAAATTTGCGTGTCATCAACTCAATACCTTGAATATGTCTATTCTTTTTGTTTATATAACAAGATACACATAATCTTTTACAAGGACTATTTTCAGACAAACTTTAATGGTGAATCATTCTCTAAAAGATTTAATACAATCGTCTTGTTGTTTTGTTGTCTAAGTATTGAGAAACAATCTTTGGAGAATACAACTTTATAAACATCATTTAGCAAGAGTTTTTCAGAATCCCTTAAACCTTTCGTTTTTGTAACCTAGTCCAATAGTGATTGCATTCCCCAATTATTTGATTGTACTAAGTTAGAAGATATTCAAAAGATTGATTCAGTTCTTGAATTAGTGAATTAAATCCTTAACGTTGAAGAGATTGGATGTAGCTATCATGTTGGTGGTAAACAAGGATAATTTAGTTGTGTTGTTTTGTACTTTTGTTTATATGTTCTATTTTCATCACTTTGTATTAATCTTGTTAAAAATACATTATTTTATTTTATATGAAACACAATTCAACCTCTCTTTCGTGTGATAATCGTTCTACAAATGATTTACACAATATATTAATGATCAAGCACAAAATTTTATATAAATACGGAATTTGAAGCTATATAATCTAATCATTGATACTTACTTACATTTATTAAAAGCTTGTTATACGTTCATTTGAAATTACTTAATAAAATATCAAATAGTTTTAAAATTGTATAAAAATTTATGAAGTTTATTTACACAATAATAACTTTTAATTTGATGGTTGCATTTATGAATATTATTGTTGATATTGAGTAACTAAGGAGAGTAACTTATTACAAAATAACTCTAGATGATATTATTGTGTAGATCCTAAAACCTAACTTGGATTAGGTAAATTATTGATTTTATGACTTGGCAAAAAAAATCTTTGGGGTTGGTCATGAAATGTTAACTTTTAAGTATGGGGTGGAGTACAAGAGAATGAAAAGTAGAAAACTATTGAAGGGAAAAAAAATAGCAAAAAATATGTTATCTTGCTAAGTTGTAATTGGGTGATCCTTAAAACGCAATTCATATCAAAACGTAAAATGATGCAATATTCCACTAATTAGTAATTAGGTGATCCATAATATATCATTGATGTCAAAAAGAGGAGCGCACACAAAAAAAAATTGTGAATTAAATCAGTTTTCTACTCTCTTGTACTTTGTAGGTTGATAAATTGTCATAGTTGTAGTCTTAATATAAATTAGAAGCAGATTTGCCGAAACTTGAAGTAATAAGCATATTATCCCAAATTACATGCCATCACTTTGGTCTCAATACAACTCTTAAAGAGATTTAACAATGTATGTGTATTTTACTTTGAGAATTTGTTTAGAAAACATTCAAACCTATGGTAGGATAATGCATGTTTTCGATTTGAGTGATCATCCTATTTAAATACTTGAGAGGGTGACGAAGTGAAAAGAGAGTTGGATTTAATAAATGCATCTTATGTAACACCCCAAATTTTATGATAAACTATTATGTTAATTAAATAAGTTTTTAAAGAATTAATTTAGTATTTAATGTGTTTTTGAATAAATGTTGATAGATATTGTGATTAGTTTTCTTTATAAGTATGTTTTTTATTGTGTGATAAATTTTATTCATATTTAATTTAGTGGTTAATATAAATTACAAATATTTATTTATTTATTCTATTTATTTATTTTTGAAAATTAAAGTATTTTCGTATAAGTGTGGAATATGATTTTACCTATGGAATAAGATTTGAGTGATGATTTTGTTGGTTTTATTGACTCTAACCTTAGGATGTTTTATACAAAGTTACTAGCAAAGTTATCTAATTTTTCCTAAGTATTGAAATTAATATCGGAACCAACGTGATCAATATTATTCCAATTCGACAGTGATAAATTCAAACCTTATCAAGACAAAGATTTACAATTGCATGTATTATCAATACAAGAGAACTGAAACAAATACATTGCTAATTTCACATATTAATCAAGATAGAAATTTATCAATACAAACATTCAAGATTAGGCATTCATGCAATATTAAAAAAAGAGAAAAGATAAAAAAATCGTGCACCGGGATTTATACTGGTTCGGCTGTCAGTATGACAGCCTACATCCAATCCTGAAATCAACCAGATTTCAACCTTTTTCCAATAGAATCGACTTGAGTACGTTTTACAGATTGTCCAGCTCACACAAGGCCTATCTATCCAACTTACTCGCTTCTATTACTATGCCACCTTATCCCTAGAGTTAATCGCCAAACTCTCATAAGATAACGATGAGACTTCTTCTTGATGAACACCCTCACCAACAAAGATAGCCACCAATTTACACACTGGGTTTTTCAGAACTTTCTTTACATATTGTTTTTACAGAAAAGATAAAAGAGGACTAATGATGGTGACTCAATCACAATATGAATTTCACACAACAAAAATTTGCCAAATGAGTATTTTATGTGTGGTTACAAATATTTCTCTCAGTATGTGAAAACTTGTAATGAATAATTGTTTCAAGTGTTATGTCTTAGTTATTGAGAAAATGTGATTTGAGTCAGTTTATATATGTTCAGAAAAACATCAGTAAAATCGATTCCTTAATCAATTTTATAAAGGTTTAAAAACAGCTTAATTGATTGCACAATCGATTATCGTGTTTTTTTTTCTTGAATCTTGAAAATATCAGAATGAATCGATTTGCCAATCGATTCTTTTAATGCACAAATCCGAACCTGAAGTTAAGTTCATATCAGAATCTATTGGATAATCGATTATAAGTGTTTTGTTCAAACAACAAGATCAAAACAATCGATTACTCAGTCGATTCACATACATTAACATAATCGATTTACCAATGGGTTGATTTCTTCCTGTAACACAAACATTTTTCCCAATCGACTTGCCAATCGATTGTGCTGATCATAGTGACTCAGATAATTTACTTCAATCGATTGTGCTGGTCACAGTGACTCAGACTTCTAACTCCAATCGATTTGCCAATCGATTGTGCTGATCACAGTGGCTCAAACATTTTACTTCAATCGATTTGCTAATCGATTGTGCTTGTTACAGTAGCTCAGCTATTTAGTCAAAATGGATTTACCAATCGATTATGCACTACGTTTCTGATGAGTGATTTAGTAATTCATTATTTCATTCGATTACCTAATCGATTGCCATAAAACTTGCAGTTTAAGAAACTTAATTCAATTGATTGTCCAATCGATTTGGCTGATCACAGAACTCATACTTGATGAAAAACTTTTTCTAATCGATTTGCCAATCAATTATTTTATTAAGAGCTTGGTTTTGTGAAGTACCAAATCGATTATTCAATTGATGTCCCAATCGTTTGTCCAATTGATTGGTTTAAACCCAGAACTCAGGTTTCACTAAAACTCTTTAAGTAATCGATTTCCCAATCGATTTACTTAGTGAAAACTTTAGTTCTGTGTCAGACAATCGATTGCTCAATCGATTCATCAATTGATTTATCAGTTGATTGATTTATTTCCTTATTTTATGATTTCAATTTTACTTTGGCAAATACTTAAGTATGAAACCATATTGATGAGTCTACTAATTAATTACTATGACCACTATTAACACTAGATAGATTTGCATCTTCTTCAAGCACATCCTCCAATTTTGCTTGATTCCTTGCATTCCAAGCTTTTGTCCAAGTGTATAGTGTTTGCTTGTTTTTCCTGAAATGTCACTCGGTTCAAACTGTTAGTTTTATCAAATGATGCATGTACATTGTATGTTTGTTAATTATGTCAAAATCATGATCAATAGGACTTATGTCTAACAATCTCCCCCTTTTTGATTAAGTGACAAACTTACAATTTTAACTTGAGTTTTACATTCCAAGGTTTAACATTATAATTACAATTATTTAAAAGCTCCCCCTGAATTTTAGCATTCATTATTCATTTAAGTAACACAAGCATACTTTATTGAACTTTGGTATCAGGGTATTAGAGCTTAACAAACAAAACTGAAGTTTAACAATAGAGCTATTTACAACAGCTATCACAATCAGAGCTGACTGCCACAAATTACATTACTAGAGCTGTATGGCAATATCAGATCAATGCAGCAACAGTTTTAGTATTCAATTTACCAATGCAGTAACAGAGCTATCTAATACAAGTTAAATTTTTAGTTTCAGTATTCTCCCCCTTTGTCATTGAATACAAAAAGGTATGAACATGAGAGAACATCAGCATAATCTAAGTTTATTTATATATCAGAGTAAAAGTGAGCATAGGTAATTAGAGCACAAAGCAATACATTAGAGCACATTTAAACATAGTGTAATTAGATCAAATTCTCCCTTTTGTCATATATTCAAGAAGATCATACAATTTAGAATACAATTGCAAGATATACATTGAAAACACAAAAACATTGCAAAAACATCAAAGAAAACAACATCCTAACAAACTAATCTATGGCTGATTCTCATTATCACCAATGGGAGAGGTAGAGACTACTGTATTAACCTCAACAAGTGTCTCCTCACCATGAGATTCAGTCCTATCAGGGTTACTAGGATTTGTTTCTTCCACTGCCTGATTGCCTATGTCAGCTATGTCTTCAAAAGGCATTTTGAGACCTAGATGGTTTTGGATCGCATCTACATCTTGAACAACTGAGGTTAGGGAAGCTTGGAGTTTCCTAAGTGCGTCTTCCACCCTAGCATTGTGGGCAGCTTGAGACTCCATGAATTCCAGCAGCTTAGCTAACACCACAGCTTGGGTGTCAGCTGGCTCAGATTGTTTCGCAGTTGGTTGGGCTCGAGTCCAAACACCATTAATCCTTTTCAATTGCATCTTATTAACAATTGATTCTCCAAAAGTGAGGGTGGTTTCAATTGCATCTTATTACCATGAGCTATTTCTGTCATGTTCCTAGAGCAATCCAAGCCCAGCTCATTTTGAGCTCCTTGAACAATCCCCACAGCAGAGTAATGTCCAGCCTCTGGACTACTGCATGATTTCCCGATCTAGGTACTAACATCCTTGTTAGTACATACATTAGCATCCAATGTTGGACCTTCATTTGACGGATCGGAAGTGAAATCTTTTCCACAAAGCCTTCGATCATCAGGTCCTAAACAACAGTGTGCTTATATAATGATGATTCCCACCCCTCATCAGCAGAATCATCTTCAGTACTTCCATCAATGGATTCACCATGAAATGGTAGACCGGAGAATTCAGAAAATTCCTCAAATGTCATAGACATTTTCTTTCCTTTGACTTCAGATTCAAAGCCAGTTTCTGTAAGTTTGAACTTAGAGTAGAAGGCTTGAATCAATTTTGGATATGTGTCGAGGGAACAGGAAAGAAAATCCACCAAACCATGGAACCTTAAGTGATTTTGAAAAGTAAAGCCATTTGAATCAAAGTAAGTAAAATCCAGAGTCCTTGCCTCATGGATTTTTATTTTTAGAAAATCAGATGGTATAACAAAGTATTCAGCTTTACCTTTTGAAGGTTGAGATTTTTTGGGTTGAGGAGAAGAAATAGGTTTCTTCTTTTTTTGGGTTTGTTCTTTAATAGCATCAGCCATGAGTTTTTCAGTTGGAGGCTCTTTTCTTTGATTTGCCTTGATCAACTGCAATGGCCATTCCTTTATCTTTGGCCATGATTTTATGGGTTGGTATAGAAACTCTTTTAGAAGTGGGTGGAGGTGAGGGGGTTCTCCCACTTGATGAAGATGAAGGTGATGGTGATTTGTGAGAAGTTTGTTTTACTCTTGCCATTGCAAGATTTATGAGTTTTTGGAAGTTTCAATGTATCAGAGAAAGTTTAGAAGGGTGAAAGTTCTGAGAAAACGTAGAGAGTTTTGAGAAATATGCAGAAAACGATTGTGAAATCGATTTAGCGTTTTAAGTAGTGTGCTCAGAATAGATTTCCCAATCGTTGTTTTTGAGTATTCGAACACGCACGTCGATTGGTCAAACGATTGGATTACCGTTACTGGGGCAGTGAAAACGGCTCAGTCATTATTGCCTCTAACGACTAGTAAAATTTTTTGCAACGGTCATGTTTCAAATCGATTCCCAAATCAATTGTCTTTTAATTACTAAATCGATGTCCCAATCGATTTCCATATTAGTTCAGAAAACTGCTCATCTCAGCATCGATTTCCAAATAGATTCATTTAAGTTCAGGTTTTAATATTTTGACTCAATTGATTTCCCAATCGATGCTCGAGTTCGAGTTTTGAAAAATTTCTCATTTTTGAAGTTTGGGGCCAAGTTAATCGATTATGAAATCGATTCTTTAACCCATTTACCAAAGTGTCAATCGATTGACCAATCGATTGAATTGAGGAATAATCTAGCATATACAACTACCTGTGACTAGAAAATTGATTAACCAATCGATTATCGTGTTTTCTATTTTGACAAATTAGACATTGTGCATCATAAATTGATTTTGCAATCGATTTCATAAAGCTAATTTTCTATTTGTTCACAGGGTAATCGATGTTGCAATCGATTTTTCATAGGAATCAGATTTCATTATCATCTATTATTCCTAGTTTCATCCTAATATGGAGGAAGCTTTCTTTGGGCAAAGCTTTGGTAAAAATGTCAGCTAGCTGATCAACTGTATTGACATATTCAAGCTTTATGTTCCCATTGTCTAAGTGTTTTTCTAGTTGCAACTCCTTTAGAGATTTCTCCAATTATGTTATCTATGGGAGGGTTTTTATTAAACTTCCACTCTTTAGGTAGTTCATCTATCCTTATTGGTTCTACATAATCCAAGTTAGTTTGAGGTACAGTTTCATTAGGTTTTGTTGGATTATATTCTACAATTTCATCCAAAGAAGTATCAACTATAGGAGGAGTGTTGTTTAGGTTTTCAACAAATAGTTCATCAAACTTAACATGAACAGACTCCTCTATAGTTTTTGTTTTTTTATTGTAGATTTTATAGGCCTTACTAGATTGTGAATATCCTAGAAAGATTCCCTCATCTGCCTTAGAGTCAAACTTTCCTAGGTGTTCTTTCCCATTATTCAATACAAAGCATTTGCATCCAAAAACTCTAAAGTAAGAATTGTTTGGTTTTCTACCCTTGTATAACTCATAGGGAGTTTTTCTAAGTATAGGCCTAATTAGAACTCTATTAACTACATGTGTGGCTGTGTTAATTGCATCAGCCCAAAAATATTTAGGAAGATTTGAGTCTTTAATCATAGTTCTAGCTAATTCTTCTAGAGACCTATTCTTTCTTTCTACAACTCCATTTTGTTGTGGAGTTCTAGGGGCTGAGTACATATGATGAATTCCATTTAGTTCACAGTAGTTATTAAAGGATTCATTTTAGAATTCTCCACCATGATCACTCTTGATGGAGATTATTTTCTAATTTGTCTCATTTTGAACTAAATTTGCAAATCTTTTGAAAATAGAGAATGCCTCACTCTTGTGAGTCAGAAAAAATGTCCAAGTATACCTAGAGTAATCATCTACTAACACATAACCGTACAAGTTTACTCCAAAGCTTTTCACTTGAGATGGACCAAATAGGTCCATATGTATTAATTGCAAAACCTTATTGGTTTGAACTAAATCAATTGGGGGGAAAGACGACTTAACTAACTTGCTTTTCTCAAAGGAATCACACAACTTATCCTTAGTGAACTTTCTGTTTGGGAGTCCTAGAACTAATTGCTTACTTACTAATTTGTTAAGGTGATCTATATGTATATGTGCAACTCTTTTATGCCACAACCAATTTTCATAAGAATTGGATAATAAACAGTAAATAGTACTAGCAGGCAAAGCATTAAAATCAAGCATGTATATGTTATTGACTCTGTCACCTACCAGTTTTATACCTTTATTCTCCTTGTGTTCAAGTATACAAGACTGAGATGTAAACCTTACCTGGAATCCTTTGTCACAGAGCTGACTTATACTCAGCAAATTGTGTTTTAAGCCATCTACATACAAAACATTGTTAATAACTATTGTAGATTCATTTCCTATGTCTCCGATTCCACATATCTTACCTTTGTTATTATCGCCGTACTTTACATAACCTCCGTCTTTTAACTTCAGAGACAAAAACTTTGATTTGTCTTCTGTCATATGCTTGGAACATCCACTATCTAGGTACCATGAGTGAGTCTTGGATGTCAAGCATATCTGCAAACAAAATTAAATTTTGGTTTTAGGTACCCAATTTAGATTGGGTTCTAGAGGGTTAGTTTCAAACATTGGTTTCTTTACTTTCCAAATCTGTTTCCATCCCTTGTTAGCAAGTTTTTTTAGTTTACAATTAAAAGCAATATGCCCCTTTTTACAGCAAAAGTGACATATAACAGCAGAGGATGAATTCTGATTTGGTTTAGTGAAGATATCATGCATATGCTTTGATCTAACAAATTTCTGATTCTTGTTAGCATTTCTGTTTTGTCTATAACCAAGTCCAGATTTTACATTTACATTTCTCTGGTTACTGAGCAGAACATTTAGTTTGTTTTTACTACTTGTAAGCTTGACTAAATCAGATTTCAGTGCATAAGTTTCCTTTTTTAGAGTTTCATTTATTTCTTTGTGATACTCATGTTCCAGTTTAATCTCTTCATAAAGCATGCATTTTTCTTCTAACAATCTCTTAGTGCTAATTAACTGTTTGATTACACTAACATATTCGTCATGTAGTTCATTAAATGCATCATGTAATTCATCATAAGAAGGATTGGATGCAGAACTTTCCTCACTATCAGAATTTGAATCTGTGTTGGCCATTAGACAATGATTAGCTTCTTCTTCTTCTGAAGATGCAGAGGATTCATCATCGTTATCATTCCAGGCAATGTAGGCTTTTCTGGTTTTAGGAGGTGGTTGATTGCCTTTAGCCTTTACAGTCTTATTTTTGTTTTTCAATTAGAAGCATTCTGATTTTATATTTCCTGTTTTCCCACATTCGTAACAGGTTATCGCCTTGTTGTCATTTGCATCACTCTTGCTGAAGCCTTTGGTTTTTGAATTTGGTTGTTTTCTTGACTGGTTTCCTTTCTTTTTCAGAAACTTTTTGAATTTTCTGACCAACATTCCTATTTCTGGTTCTTCATCGATTTCAGTATCGGAATCTTCATATGTTTCTGGTTCAGATTTTGTTTTATGAGCTTGAACCTTCAGAGACAATCCTTTTCTTTTTCTGTCAGTCTGTTCAGCCTCACTCAGTCTATGCAATTCCATCTCATGCTCTCTTAGTTTTCCAAAAAGTGTTGCAATTGACATGCTACCAAGGTCCTCTGATTCTGCAATGGCAGTGATCTTTGGCTGCCACTCTCTGGTCAAGCACCTCATCACCTTGCTGATTTGCTGCTCATTGTCAATCACCTTACTAAGAGCATTTAGATTATTGACTATGTGAGTAAATCTTGTCTGCATATCATTAACAGACTCCTCTTTCTTCATGTTGAACAACTCATACTTATGCATTAGCGTATTGATTCGGGCCCTTTTTACATCTGTTGTTCCTTCATGCGTTTGTTGCAATGTGTCCCACATCTCCTTGGCAGTTTTGCAGTTAGACACCCTGAAAAATTCGTCAGCAGATAATGCAGATGTAATTATGTTTTTAGCCTTAGCATTGTATCCAACCTTTTTCTTGCCATCCTCAGACCAGTCAGATCTGGGTTTTGGGATTAATGAATTACCTGTGCCAGCTATTCTAGGCACGTAGGGTCCATCTATTGCTGCTTCAAGTATATCAAGACTACATGCTTCAAGAAAAATTAACATCCTCTCCTTCCAATACATGTAGGCAGCCCCATTAAATGAAGGGGGTCTGGCCAAGGAGGCACCTTCTCCTAGAAATTCTGCAGAGGTCATTTTCTTTTAAGATTTTATCTAAAGATCAGGCTCTTGATGCCAATTGTTGGTTTTATGGCCTCTAACCTTAGGATGTTTTATACAAAGTTACTAGCAAAGTTATCTAATTTTTCCTAAGTATTGAAATTAATATCAAAACCAACGTGATCAATATTATTCCAATTCAACAGTGATAAATTCAAACCTTATCAAGACAAAGATTTACAATTGCATGTATTATCAATACAAGAGAACTGAAACAAATACAATGCTAATTCCACAGATTAATCAAGACATAAATTTATCAATACAAACATTCAAGATTGGGCATTCATGCAATATTAAAAAAAGAGAAAAGATAAGAAAATCATGCACTGGGATTTATACTGGTTCGGCTGTTAGTATGACAACCTACATCCAGTTCTGAAATCAACCAGATTTCAGCCTTTTTCCAATAGAATCTACTTGAGTACGTTTTATAGATTGTCCAACTCACACAAGGCCTATCTATCCAACTCACTCGTTGCTATTATAATGCCACCTTATCCCTAGAGTTAATCGCCAAACTCTCACAAGATAACGATGAGACTTCTTCTTGATGAACACCCTCACCAACAAAGATAGCCACCAGTTTACACACAGGGTTTTTCAGAACTTTCTTTTCAGGTTGTTTTTACAAAAAAGATAAAAGAGGAGTAATGATGATGATTCAATCACAATATGAATTTCACACAACAAGAATTTGCCAAATGAGTATTTTGTGTGTGGTTACAATTATTTCTCTCAGTATGTGGAAACTTGTAATGAATAATTGTTTCAAATGTTATGTCTTAGTTATTGAGAAAATGTGATTTGAGTCAGTTTATATATGTTCAGAAAAACATCAGTAAAATCGATTCCTCAATCGATTTTATAAAGGTTTAAAAATAGCTTAATCGATTGCCCAATCGATTATCGCGTTTCTTGTTTTTCTTGAATCTTGAAAATATCAGAATGAATCAATTTGCCAATCGATTCTTTTAATGCACAATTCAGAACCTGAAGTTAAGTTCATATCAAAATTGATTGGATAATCGATTATAAGTGTTTTGTTCAAACAACGAGATCAAAACAATCGATTACTCAGTCGATTCACATACATTAACATAATCGATATACCAATGGGCTGATTTCTTCCTGTAACACAAATATTTTTCTCAATCGATTTGCCAATCGATTGTGCTGATCATAGTGACTCAGACAATTTACTTCAATCGATTTGCCAATCAATTGTGCTTGTCATAGCGACTCAGACATCTAACTCCAATCGATTTGCCAATCGATTGTGCTAATCACAGTGGCTCAGACATTTTACTTCAATCGATTGGGCTTGTTACAGTAGCTTAGCTATTTAGTCAAAATGGATTTACCAATCGATTATGCACTACATTTCTGATGAGTGATTAAGTAATTCATTATTTCAATCGATTACCTAATCGATTGCCACAACCCTTGCAGTTTAAGAAACTTAATTCAATTGATTGTCCAATCGATTTGGCTGATCACAGAACTCATACCTGATGAAAAACTCTTTTCTAATTGATTTGCCAATCGATTATTTTAATAAGAGCTTGGTTCTGTGAAGTACCAAATCGATTATTCAATTGATGTCACAACCGATTGTCCAATTGATTGGTTTAAACCCAGAACTCAGGTTTCACTAGAACTCTTTAAGTAATCGATTTCCCAATCGATTTACTTAGTGAAAACTTTAGTTTTGTGTCAGACAATCGATTGCTCAATCGATTCATCAATTGATTTATCAGTTGATTGATTTATTTCCTTATTTTATGATTTCAATTTTACTTTGGCAAATACTTAAGTATGAAACCATATTGATGAGTCTACTAATTAATTACTATGACCACTATTAACACTAGACAGATTTGCATCTTCTTCAAGCACATTCTCCAATTTTGCTTGATTCCTTGCGTTCCAAGCTTTTGTCCAAGTGTATAGTGTTTGCTTATTTTTCCTGAAATGTCACTCGGTTCAAACTGTTAGTTTTATCAAATGATGCATGTACATTGTATGTTTGTTAATTATGTCAAAATCATGATCAAGAGGACTTATGTCTAACAGAATTGGATTTTGTTACAGTTGTCCTTTGTGATTTAAGCTTTTGAGACCTTAGTTTCAAGTAATAAACAAGATTTTGGTATTCCTCTCAAAAAACATTCAATAAGTACTACTCACTGTGCATTTTAGTGAAGCTCACTCGAACCCTATAGGTGCTTTAGTATGTGGGTGAGACTTTTTCTCACTATCCTTTTTATGTACTTTTAATGTCGTTTCTCTGATCCTAACGTTTTTTTGTTAACAATCCATTTACATTCAAAACAAAAGGGATTGACTATACAAAGATTATCTCTCTGCTCATCAGACATGCTTCTACTAGGGAAGTGTTAATTTTGGTAGCCACTCGTGATATTCATTTATAATTGATGGATATGAAGTCAACTATGTCTAAAAGTCAACACTCTGATAAATAATCAATATTTTAGATAGTCGATGCTTTGATGAAAAATGAACGTTATAAAAGACAATGTTCTGAAGAAGAGAAATTTATGCACGATCTGCTCAACACTCGGAATCTGTTATTTGTCTATAGGTTTATGTGATATACTTTGATAATGATATCAACTAATCTCTTTGTCTCCATATCAAGATAAGGAGAATCAATTACAAGGACTATTTCTTAACAAGGTTTATTGGCAAATCAATCTCTGAAGATTTTATACAGAACCTCATAATACATGTTGATTTCTTGCAATCAACACAATTGATAAAAACCCTAAAGTTATCTATAAAAGGACATGCAACTCTCATTGTATAACTACAAAATACACTACAATAAGCACAATATATTCGTCTCTTCACTCTTGCTATTTATCATTTATTTTGGTCTAAGTGATGAGAAACAATTTTTGAGAATATAACAATGTAAACACCTTTTTGTTAGAGTATTTGAAAAACCCTTTAACTTATTCTTTTGTAATCTAGCCTAGTAGTGGTTGCATTCCTCAACAACTTGACTTTACGAAGCTAAATGATTGAAAATCCAGGAAAATAGTTAATTTGGCTAGTACATGTTCAATGGAAATTTGATTTAGTTGGTGAGTTAGTGGATTAAATCCTTTAGTTTGAAGGGATTGGATGTAGCTATTGTGTAGGTGATGAACAAGAATAAATTGGCTGTATTTGTATGTGTTTCTGTTTTATCTGCTCCTTTTTCATCACTTTATTTTAATCTTGGTAAAATATTTTTAAAATAAAACATAATTAAAACCCCTTTTCTTGTGTTTATTGTTCTACAATTGGCATCATAAACCAATCTCAAAGTTGAGCACTTAACCATATTTTAGTAAAGATCTTTATAATTATGACAAATTCTAAGGATGAAGTTACAAGTGGAGAAAAATTCAAGTATTGGAAACAACCCTTTTCTATGGGATTCAAGTATGTTAACAACCCTTCTTTGTTTAATGGAGAAAGATTTGAGTATTGGAAACATTGGCTTAGAAGTTTCTACTTCTCACTGGATCCTAAAATTTGGGACATAGTTAAAGATGAATATGAATCTCTAAAAGACGGTGCTGGTGTTGAGATATCCAGAATGATCTCAACATTGGTAAAAAGAAACAACACAAGATGCACCATAAAGTCAGAATTTTTATGATAAATGTTTTCACCTTTAAAGTTCGAAAAATGTAGCCACAAATAAACAACAGAGTATCCTTGATTCTCTAGTTCTCAACTATGATGGAAATAAGCAGGTACATAAAGCTATGGCAAATCTACTTGTTAGGAAGTATGAACCCTTACAGATAGAAGAAGATGAAGAAATTGAGAATTTTTTTTTCTAGATTCCAAAATCTTATTATGATGATAGTAAAATCAATTTGTGAGAATAATTTAAAGAACTAACGGTCTGATTAAGTGTGCAATTCTCATATCAAGTGAATTTGGTATGATCTTAGATTGTATCCTCTAATGATTGGGCTAAGATAAACGAGCACCAAGACTTTTCTTCTAATTTTTTATTTTAAGTTTGCTCCACACACTTTGAAACACGTCTCATTTAATTCTGGAAAACACAAGTTATGCTTCGATTCATCAGATGATTACAACAAGCATCTGATCGTGTTCCTCTAATAAAATTGACAAACGAATGATTTTCTGCCTCTAGTTAATAATATATTCTCTTATGAAAGTCAATGCACTAATAAAAGTCAATGCTCCAAATAAGATAAATTTTTTGTGCATCATCTAATAAACACCCTAGATTAGTTATTTTTCTGAAGGTCTATGAGACATGCTCTGATCATCGTAACTTCTACTCCTTCTTTCTTTACAATAAAAGAACTTGTCATATGCAAAAAAACATGGAATTCCAAAACACATTTCAAAACTAACAAACCAAGATATAACTAAATGCTACCTAAGAATAAAACAACTTATCTTAAAGATATCCTTAGCAACAAATTTAAAAACACCATTCATTGTACATGGAAAAGTGATGCTCACGACCTGACCCTCAAAAATGGAGGATTTAAAGGTTTTGGAGTTGATTAGAAGGGTAAGATCATTAGGCACAACACAATAGCTAATGGTTTTGTTCCCTTTATTAAAAATGTTTTACTTGTAAAAGGACTAATGCATAACCTACTAAGCATAAGTCAATTAAGCAATAGTGGTTATGGTGTTGTTACCAATCAAAATTCATGTAGGCAATAAGTCAAACAAATGCATCCATACTATTTACTGTACAAAGAAAAAACAACATTTACAAAATAAATTTATCCGATATTGAAAAACAAGAAGTAAAATGGCTTATGTTTGTGAATGAAGAACAACCAATTTAGCACAAAGGATTAGGACATGCCATTTTGAGGTTAATCTCAAAATTCAAAAGACTTGATTTAGTAAGTGACTTGCGAAAACTTAAATACGAATAAGATGTTCTTTGTGAGACATGCCAAAAAAGGGAAACACAAATATCATTTTTTTTCCTTTAAAAATATTGTTGTCACTTCTAAACCACTTGAACTTTTACATATTTATTTATTGGGGTCTGTAAATACTGCATATGTTAGTGGTTGTAACACCCCGATTTTCAAAGCGATGATGTACTTTTTTTTTCAAAACAAAATCATTTAACGAAGAAATAAATAAGGTAATACCTTTGGATAAATATTTAAGTCATTATAATTTACAAGCAGCAGAATAGTTTTTCGAAATAGGAATCCAAAGTATTTACACATCAAAAAGTGGTACATGGAATCCATAAAAAATAACATGTCATGCTGACAATAATAGTACAGGTACAGTCTTCCAATTTAAAATAAACGCAATCCAAAAGAAAGACATTTGTTCCCTCCATGTCAACCTAATCTGATCATTCTACAAACAAAAAACTATACACCCTGAATGATCTCCACGCGCCCCGTAAGGTCCTCCTAACATAGCTCCAATCAGGCATTCCCATCTACATTCCCATCCATAGGGTACGAACCGGTAGGATTGTCCTGGCTCTCATCTGAGGGCAAATCCCAGATTTCCACAATAGTTGTAAAAGGTCACCAACCGAAATTAACAGTTAACACATAACATTTAAGTTTTTAAAATCGATTGGGAAATCGATTTCTTGAAGTTTTTTAGTGAAAACTGTATTCTGGGTTTAAATCAATCGATTGGGAAATCGATTTGGAAATCGATTTTCTTAAGTAGCTGAGCTCTTGTAACTTGCCAAATCGATTGACAAATCGATTTCTCAAATAGCTGAGTCCCTGTAACTTGCCAAATCGATTGGCAAATCGATTCCTTAAATAGTTGAGCCCCTGTAACTTGCCAAATCGATTGACAAATCGATTGTGTTCAATATCTTTTAATAGAATCGATTGGGAAATCGATTTTCCTGAAGTATTTCTAAAACTACATAACTGAATCGATTCCCATTACACACAATTCCAAAACATAACACTTAACACTTATAACACAGTCACTATGACACCATGAGCATCGAAATAGTTTTGCAATCAAACATACTATCACACAACTCCAAAACATCCATACTTGACAATTAAAACACAATCACCATGCCAACTTGAGTTTCAAAATAGTTTTGCAATCAACTACACTTACACACAATTTCAAAACATAACACTTAACAGTTACAACGCAATTACCACAACACCTCAAGTTCAAACACTCAATCATAATCTTGAATCAAACACGACTCGTGTGCCAAGCACCCTAATGCAATGCGTATATTCCAAAATGCATGGACTCGGAATTCCAAACCAAAACCCTCGTTGAAGGGTAGTAAATCATAATTGTACCGCCTATCACTGGCCGAAGTACCAATTACCGAGGTGCCACCTATCACGGGTATGCACGATTTACTAAAATGCATAAACCATAAACGTACTGCCTATCACGGGCCCGTACCTTTTACCGAGGTGCCACCTATCATGGGTCTGCAAGATTTACAAAAAAGAAACGTAAATCGTAAATGTACCGCCTATCACAGGCCAAAGTACTATTTACCAAGGTGTCACCTATCACGGGTCTGCACAATTTACAAAAAACCGTAAATCGTAAATGTATCACCTATCATGGGCCAAAGTACTATTTACCAAGGTGCCACCTATCACGGGTCTGCACAATTTACAAAAACGTAAATCATAAATGTATCGCCTATCACAGGCCAAAGTACTATTCATCAAGGTGCCACCTATCACGGGTCTGCACGATTTACAAAAAAGATGAAAATGCATGAGCATACTCTGACTTCATCCACGACAATCGTTAAGTAAATGCAGATATTAAAAGATTCCCCATTTTTAATACTCATTTAACTCTAACAATTTTCACAACAATCGTTAAGTAAACAGAGATATTAAAAGATTCGCCATTTCTAATACTCATTTAACTCTAACGATTTTCACTGCAAACATTAAGTAAACAAGGATATTAAGAGATTCCTCATTCTCAATACTCATTTAACTTAAACGATTTTCACAACAAACATTAAGTAAACAGAGATATTAAAAGATTCCCTATTTTTAATACTCGTTTAACTCTAATGGTTTTCACGACAATATTAAGTAAACGTAGACATTAAGAGATTCCCCATTCTTAATACTCGTTTAACTCTAATGGTTTTCAAAATCCACACAGAACATACTCAAACATATTCACAAATTCAATCCATAATTCACACCAAAACACATCAATTCATTTCTCCACAAAATCCAACCATACACATATCAAATTTCATAAGGAAGTATGAAGATGAGAGATCCTTACCTACTCACCCACTAAGCCTTGGGTTCCTATTCTTGAAGCCGAAGAAAAAAAAGATATGGAAAAAGGAAGAAGGAATAAGGGCGATGGGTTTGCGTAGGTGGAAGGCGTGTTTCCCTCTGTTTCTTTTCCGTTCATGTCCTTTCCAATATATATATGACTTATAATATATATATATATATATATGTTATATTTAAAACCAAACTCAAACGAATATCTAACAACTCTTACACACCTCACTTCATTCACATCTCAATCTAATTTAATAAAATATCTATTCTCGTCGCAACTCAATTGAAAGATAGATTTTCAGCAACGAGTGATATTTTTAACTAAACTGTCTGAAATTATATTCTTTGTAATCTAAATAAATTATTCTTCGAAAAATAATTTTAGTCCAATTTCCAAATATATATTTTTGGCATTTAACCCACTAAATACCAAAAAATGGGCTAAAAGTCTAAGAAATTCTACACAAAGTACCCTAAAATTGTATAATTTAGGATTTAAAATTAAGGGTCTTACAGTGGCAAAAAGTATGCACTTATTATTGGTGATGATTATTCCAAATAGACATAGATAAAGTTTCTTAGACATAGGGGTGACTCACATAAAATTTTCACTATCTTCTACAAAAAAGTGTAAAATGAAAAAGGTTTTTGTATTACAATAATTCGTAATGATCATTTGGGTGAATTTGAAAATAAGATTTTCAAAAACTTATCTGGAGAGAATGAAATTTTACATAACGTTTCGTCTCGTTGAACACCTCAACAAAAAAGTGTTGTAGAAAATAAAAATAGATCTCTTCAAGAAATGGCACACACCATAATTCACGAAATGAATGTTGTTTACCACTTTTGGGCAGAAACACTTAAAATTGAATGTTATATTCATAATAGAATCTATATCTGGCTTATTCTTAATAATACTTCTTATAAACTGCAGCAAGGAATAAAACCCAACATTTCCTACTTTCTTCCATTTGGATGCATGTGTTATATTCTGAATACCAAATAGAATCTTAGAAAATTTGATTAATGGTCTCAAAAGTGTTCCTTTTTGGGATACTTTAAAAGGTGAAAAGCCTAATGAATACTCAACAAAGAAACAATAATTTTTGAGAAATCAATTCATGTCAAGTTTGGTGATAAAAAGCATGACCATAAAAAGTCAAAGCTAACATGAATTGATTCCTCAAAAATCAGTATTTCTTTTGCAAATCTACATATATAAGAGGAACAAGATATATCAGAGGAACCAACAAAGCAACATTAATAAATCATAAGATGTGCCTAATAACTAAAGAATAAACAATAATTAACCTCCTGCAAATGAAGATCATTAGGAATCCAAACCTAGATTAAAATATGAATCTTCTCATCCAAACGATCTAATCATAGGAAGTTAAATAATCATCCAAAAACCATATATGTTTTTAAAGAAATATCTATGTTTGGAATACAATTTGAAATCTTACCTACAACTATAAACGAAGTTGTATTAGATAATTAATGGATAATGGCTATGAAAGAAGAGTTAAATCAATTCAAAAGAAATGACAAATGGGATGTTGATTACATTGAAATCAACTACAATCAACATCAAGGTGTTGATTACATTGAAATTTGTGCCCTTGTGGCAAGGTTAGAGGCTATCAAAATTTTACTTTCATTTGTAGTTTTTAACAAAATCATTTTATATCAATTGGATGTGAAAAATTCTTTTTGAAATGGTTACATAAATAAAGAAATGTATGTGAAATAACCTAATGGATTTGAAGATAATGAATTTCTAGACTATGCTTTCAAATTAAATAAATTTTTGTATGGTCTAAAACAAGCTCCAATAGCTTGGTATGATAGACTAAGCAATTTATTACTAAAAAATAATTTTGAACGAGGTTAGGTTGACACTACTTTATTTTAGAAAATCATTTAAGAATGACCTTTTCATTGTTCAAATCTATGTTGATTATATCATTTTTGGTTCTACACGTATGCATCCAACTTGTTCTCTTGATAAGGATGAGTCAGGTAAAAATGTAGATCATAAGGTATACAGAGGAATAATTAATTAATTCATCTACTTAATTTCCTTAGACTTGATATTATGTTCAGTGTGTGTGTTAGAGTCAGATTTCAGCCTCACCCTACATAATCCCACATAACAGACGTTAAGAGGATCTTTAGATATCTAAAAGGTAATATAGTATTGCTATGTATTATAAGTCATCTTCTAAGTTTAGGTGAAAAGGTTTACGTGATTCTGACTTTGTTGAACACAAGCTAGAAAGGAAACATTCCTTGGTGAGAATATATTCTCCCGGTCAAGTAAAACACAAGGGGCTATTGCTTTATCAACAACAAAAGTATAATATACTTTAGCAGCAGGTTGTAACAATCAACTTGTGTGGATGAAGTATTAACTAGAAGATTTCAAAATCAATGAGTTACAGTCAACGAGTTACATTCAAAATCAATGAGTTACACTCAAAATCAATGTGTTACTCCAGATATATTTTTACTCCAATTTCTTATTTACATTCAAAGGCAAAATATATAGAGATTAAACATCATTTTTATAAGTGTTTATGTCTATAAGGGTATTTTAGACATTAAATTTATTTATATTGATCATCAACGAATTGACATATTCTATTTTATTAAAAAAATCAAAATATTTTGTTTATAAAAAAATGATGTTGAAGTCTTTGATTTTTTGTCCCTAATAAAATAGAGTAAATGGTTAAATGTACATATAATATGTCTCTAATGAAATTGAATTGTCAATCTAAATTCAATTCATCTAAATTCAAAATATAGTTAATCTAACAAGAGAACCATAAAATTCTGTGCGAATATTTTAATACAAAAGAAATTAAACAAAATAGAACAATTATTTAGATAGTGGATGAAAATGAATAAATTATATATTTTTTCACATATTCTTACCTTTTTTTAATTCATATTTTTATTTTTATTACAGTTATTATTTCAAATTTAAACATATCTTCTTTTCAATAATTTAAACATATGTTTTATCATACTTAAAATGGTTAACATTTTATAGTGTATATATAATTCAATTCAACTTATTTTTTATAGTAGCACATTTTTAAGAAACATTTAAAAACGTTTGTACGGAGGTTTTGCATATGAAGTAGGGTGTTTATGGGTTGAGTTGAGTTGACTTTGGTTAAATCTATTATGCGAATAGTTCAAATTTATTTGTGTTAATTGAATTCTTTAACGTGTGATTTTTATATCTAACCCAAACCAAACCAAACCAATCCGATTATAAAATGGTTGGTTTCACCAATTAATGTCATAAATAAAACAATTTTTTCTTTCTAAAAAAAATGCAATTAATTTAAATACTAAAACATCTCAAAATTCATAATGGTATAACTATTTGTCCGCAAGCCACTTTGGACTTTCTATCATTTTTTAAACACCTATATTTTAATTTAATTAAAATTATTTTTAAAATACAAAACATAAATTAAATGAAAATTCATTATATTAAAAAACATAAATCAAAATCCTCGATCTAGTTAAAAAGTTTAGTCTCTATAAAAGATAATATGTCTCTAAATATCTTAATATACAACAAAATACACCTTTTATTTTTTAGTCTGATCTTTATTATGATTATCATTTCACGGAAGATATCTTTATTTTAAAAGTCAGCAATTTTGATCTCTCAATTAGATTTTTTAATTTTAAAATAATAATTTATTTTATTTTTAATGATATAACATACAATTATATGATATAAAACTATCTAAATATATTAATTACTCATGTGTCATTAATTGAATTAAAAATTTAAAGTTGAAAACTAAGTTTTTACAATATTTTATTTCAATTTCAGGAGTGTTAAGCATTTTAATTCATCATTTTTAGTTAAAAATATCAAAAAAACAAAATCAAAACTATCATTTTTTAAAATAAGAAAACTAAAACTGCAATTAAACTTATATTATATAAAACCCTTAAGAGGTAATAATAAAAAATAAAAACACCAACCGCACTCAATCCACACAAATGAAATATAAGCTACTCATAAGCAAAAAGTAAAAACCAACCACACTAATTCATTGCTAATTCTACCTTTGCAAACAAACAAATATATTTTGCTAATTCATACTAAAATTTGAGAGTAAGTAAATAACGTGGAAACAAGTAAAACTACTAAACCAATCGTTGTAGACTTTCGTGAAAAATAAAAAAATTATTTTATTAAAATCCCTTAAAAAAATAATTTTACTTAATAAAAAATTTTATGTTTTAATATTTTTAAAATTAAAACATAATTTTTTTCTAAATTTAATAGTATCTCAACAATGTTAAATCAATTGAAGAAAAATTATTACATGACATCAATTATATTAATTTTGTGATATATTAAACTTATTTTAAGTCTTCAAATGTGTTAGGCCAATCTTAATTGAATATAGTCGAGAGTTTTACAAACATTATCGAGGGAACAATCATAGACCATATTATATATATGTTAATTGGCGAAACAACTACTACATATATATGTTGGGTATTCATTTATGAGTGGTTAGTCCAATATTGACTAGGAATGGAGGCTGTATTGGATACATAAGGAGAATGACCCATACACCTAATACCTTAAGGTTTTTGGTTGAGATGTGGTGTTTAAGTCTATTATTAATCATTGTTTAGCCTATTTCGAATGTTGTACTCCCCCAGACTCCCCAACAATATATACAAAATACATGACTAGGATCTTGGTCAAGGTGGGATATGTCAAATGTGAATACCATTGATGCAACAAACATAACACTTGGTTAAGAAATCCAATCGAAGTTAAATAAATACTTCAGCGTTGAACAATGAAATAAAAATTTGGGATAACCCTTCTTGATTCGATGAATTTGGATTTGAATAGTAATTGATTGATCAAAATAATTCATTAATCAATTTAAAATCCATTAGAAGTTCTTAAAAACAATTTATCAATTATCCTAGTTTCACTTTATAGAAATCTATCAATCTATTTAATTACTTTTTTAGTATATGATTAAAGTGTTATAGTGTATTGCAACGGATGTTTTGCATCATGATAGATTGTCCAAGTAGATTGGGTTTCAAATTGAAATTGACTGAGCACCTAACAAAAATGGAGCAACATCAAAAAGAGAAACATGCACGAAGAGGAGACTTTGGAAGACGAGGAGAAGAGAAAGAGCTTACATGGCATGACAGACATAGGAGCTGCGATAGAGAGACTTACGAAGTTGCGCATGAATTGCCACAAATTTAAGACGAGGGCAGTTTAATTGCAACCGTCCCAAACTATATGTGGCAAATTTTAAATTTTCTTGTAGTGTAGTATTATTAAACATAGATACTAATTTTTCAATCTCTTAATTCTTCATGTCTTCTCTTAATTATGTTTTTTATATGATCAATCAAATATAATTAATTTATAGAAAAGAATCTTACATTGAATGATCATTCTTATTTTAATTGTTTTTAGAGGAGGAATTAATAGTTAGAAGGACAATAAATTTCATATAAAATTAGGATTTGATGTATTAAAATCACAAGTAAAACCTTGATCCTAGGTTTTCTCTCAATTGAATTACTTTTACATTGTTACTATAAATTTAATTCTTGTGTTTTCTTTACGATGAACCAACCATAAATTTTTGGTAATCTAAATAATATAAAATATTGATTAGTTGAATAATTGTTAAATTAGTCCATGTTTTTATGATGATTTTAAATATTATTACATAACAAACTCATACACTTGTGGACAAAAGACTATGAAAATGTTTATGATCAAATCCCGAAAGAAAACGTGAGAAATGACTCTTGGGATACGCGTGGCACAAAAACCGAATTTCATTGGACCACGTTAATAGTTTGATTTAATTATTAAAAATCACTTTTAAATTAAGTTCAGTGCAATTCTGAACTGGTTTAAACTAATTTATAAATATAAAATAAGTTTAATATTTTGAATAAATTTTTAGTTAAAATTGATTTCAAAATAGTTATTAAAAAAAATTGAAATTCTTTTGATAAAAAATATCAATATTTTTTGAGATAAATAAATGTAAAAAATTTTCCTATAAATTTTTTTTTTGAAAAAATAATTTAAAAATTTATTACAGAAAAATAGATATAAAAATTTCCCAATAAAAAAAATTGAAGTAAAAAATTTCAATTTTTTTCAAATAAAAAAAAAATTCAGAAAAAGAAATGTTCTCAACTTTTCTCAAAAAATATTTCAACAAAAAAATTATTTAACTTTTTTTTTTCAAAAAAATAAATTTGAAAAGTTTTGTAAGAAAGAAAATCTTATTTGAAGTTAAATATTTTTTAAATTGTTAAACTAATTTTTAAATTAAATTTAATTAATTGAATTATTTTAAATATATAGTACAATTCATAAACCATTTAAAAGATTTGATTTTTATGATGCAATAGAATTCAATTTATTAATATGGTTCAATTAACCATATTTTCTCACACCCATAAAAAGGACGCCACGGATTCTTCAAAGTCTTGTTCCAAAACAAGGTTTATGCACTTGAGGTATTAGGATTGCACAATTTTGGACATGAGGGATATTAGTAGGAAGTGGTAACCTAAACAAGGACACTTGCAGATGGTGTACATAAAAATCCCAACGTGGCAAGGAAAAAAGGTTTTGAAAATTCTAGCAATGCAAATGTCCCCGCTCATTATATAATTTTTTTGTTACTATTGTAATTATATTTTATTATTATTATTATTATTATTTATTTATTATTATTTATTTATTATTATAATGTGTAATTCAACACAATAGACAAAACTAAAGTAAGTATATAAAATATTAAAATGGTAAATAATAAAATGTAATCTTAAAAGGAAATTTAGTATTTTTCATACTCTTTTGACAATCGATTGGCTGACATCCATTTCCTATCCATATTATACCACCTATATAAATGCAGTTACAAAACTAATAAGCTTTCAATATTGAACTAATAAACTAATAAACTAATAAACTAATAAGCTTTCAATACAAAACATATCAACACGTTTTAAAACAGAACAGATCATGTGATATGAGTTTTTGACAATTTTTGACAATTTCAAAACATAACAGATCATGTGGTATATATAATATGAATTATTCAATTGTTCATGAGAAATAATGTTGTTTTGGATTAACAGATCTGTCCATAACAGATCATGTTGTTTCTCATGAACAATTGAAGAGATTTAAAACATAATAGATCATGTGTAGAAGAGATTTAAAACAATTGAAGAGATTTTTTGACAAAAACAAATTAAAAGATACCTGAGACAACGTAGATGGCTGCACAGTACGTAGAGGATATTAGGGTTTTGAAAGATCTAGAGGATATGATATGAGGGTTTCCAACATATATAATTATTTGAAATATGCATTTTACAGCGCTTGTGAACAAAGCGCTGTAATAGGTAGTTAAATTCAATGAAAGCGCATGTATTTTACAGTGCTTGTAGAAAAAGCGCTGTAATAGGTAGTTCAAAAAATTGAAAGCGCATGCATTTTACAGCGCTTGTGAGAAAAGCGCTGTAAAATAATACGCGAAAGCGCTTCATTTTACAGCGCTTTTTTGACAAGCGCTGTAAAAGCCTTATAGCGTTATGCGCAAACATTATAAGACATACAACAGCGCTTCTATTACAGCGCTTGTCATACGAAGCACAGTAAAAGGCTCCGTTATTTTTAAAATATATTTTCAACAGCGCTTGTGTTTAGCAAGCGCTGTAAAAGGAGCGCTGTTAAAGGCAATTTTTGGCGTAGTGTCAGGTTTTGAAAATTCTAGCAATGCAAATGTCCCCGCTCATTATATAATTTTTTGTTACTATTGTAATTATATTTTATTATTATTGTTATTATTATTATTATTATTATTATTATTATTTATTATTATAATGTGTAATTCAACACAATAGACAAAACTAAAGTAAGTATATAAAATATTAAAATGGTAAATAATAAAATGTAATCTTAAAAGGAAATTTAGTATTTTTTTGACCGAACTTTAAAATAAATAATATATAGTTGTACATCATTAAAGTAAATTAAATATCTATATATGTGTTTTATTTATTATATTTCTTTTACAATCAATTATATATATACATACACAAGCATTTCAAATTTACTTATCGATTTAAAGAGGATCATTGAAGAAAAGAAAGAACAATGATCAATACACATAAATTTATTATGGTAACTTTGATGGTAGTTCTTCTATTCTCAATAGGTATGTAGACAATTTACATAATAGAATTTGAATTTTTTATATACTGTTTTTTTTATGCATATTGATTATTTAGTACACTAATACTACTCTTTTCAATAGGTTCGTCACATTTGTCACTTAAATTCGAGAAATGTTTTTCTCCATGTTCCCAAATATCTAATTGCATGTCCTTCTGCACTGGCAAGGGATATTATCAAGGATATTGTATTCCAGATATTTCTAATCCTAATCTTATGGTTTGTTGTTGTTACAATTTTAATGGTCATAAACTTGTAAATTAGACTTTTTTTTTTCTAGCTTGAAGAAAATATTATCATTTATAAATATAAATAAGTTTTATATCACGAAATAAAACATAAAATATTATTGTAAAGTATGATAAAAAAACTATGAGATAACTAATAAAATATAAATGTGTTATATTTGTATAAATGGTACACAATATTTGGTCTTTGAGATGAGAAATAATCATTGTAAATTCAAATTGCAACCCTGAAGAAAAACTTCGATTTAAATTTTAAAATAATAATTTAGTATTTAAGGTTACTCCAACAATCTTTAATGTTTGACGTTTGTTTTTGGAATTCTTTCTTTAAATATTTTTTTCTCCTATTGATACATTAAATATCAAAATATGCATGTATTGGTCCCATTTTCCATAATGTTATGCATGTATTGGTCCCATTTTCCATAATGTTGTTGTTATGCAAATCAAAGTTAAGAAAATGATATTTTTGATTTAGTTTTATTAAAAATTAAATTAAATGACTTTTGTACTAAATATATAATATTATAAAACTCCTTTTTTTTGAAGATTTGTTTGTGTGGTAAAATCAAAAGTATCCTTGTATGTATAGGATCATCTGGTTGTATTTAAATTGAAAAATGTTTAAAATCAAACACCCGTTTGACATTATGGGAGAGAAAATATAGAGATAATAATAAGATAAATATAATATAATGGTGATGTTGAAAACAAAATTAGACAATATTAGACCTTAAATTATGACAAATAATAAACAACAAATAAATATTAGCATTTAATAAAGCAAGATATAGAATTAGAAAATTCGAAAACATATAGAATTTGGCTAAGTTGTGCAAAAGAATTAAACTTAAGAGTATTTCGCCATAGATAAATTAGTCGGTTAAATTATTCTCATAAGTAGTACTTCAAATTTTCTAGGATATAATAATTATTTTTTACCAACGCCGCATGTAAATAGAAAAGATAAAGAAATGGTTATTAGACGCTCCTACAAATACAAACATCCAAATTTTTGTTTTTAAAAGATATATGATGATTACTTGTTTTTTCGTATTTTAAAAACGAGGAACAATTATGTGTAAATTTTTTTCTAGGTATTTATACATTTTATTTATAAAAAAAATTTAATAAAAATTAGCGCTCTCTTTTTTTTCCGCCAAAACTCACCCAGATACGGTTACAGTCTGGAGGTCCACATGAGTTAGGGTACAAATTTTCTAAATTCATTAAAAATTACTATATTAATATCAAAATAAAAATATGAATATTATAATTACAAATATATATATATATATAAATAAAATTTTGGTATTTTTAAAAATATGGATATTAATAAAAATATAAATATTATAATTAAAAATATATATATATATATATATATATGTATCAAATTTCGGTATTTTTATTTATTGTTTACATAAACTGCTAAATTTAAAATTTTGCATTTACATATATTATTTTTCACAATTTGTAAATTATAGTATGTATCATTTGAAATTTGGAGAATAAATATCTTCAATACTATATAATGAGTGATAGCTATAATATGTAGAGAAACAATAGAAACTGAAAAAAAGAGGAAAATAGAAAATAATAGATAAATTAAAATAATGTGCATTAAACATTAAAATGTAATATGTATAAGTGTGTCCGTATAAGTTTGGGCATTTACACTCAATTATTAGGTTCAATTCCTCTAACCAAAAAATTCATTGAGTTGTGTGAAAAAGTACACTATAATAGGGTTAGGGTTTGCATTTGACAACATCATATGCATGTTTTAAGTATCTTTTAAGTATTTATTTATGTTTGTTTTTTAAATTTTTATCCAACATTATGAGGTAGTTAAATAAATTGTTCACTTTTGATTCTTAGATCAATTAGGTTCATATGTTTTTCATTTATTTATTAACTAGATATTTTGCGTAGTTTTTGCTTTAATTTTTTTATTCAACGAAACTGGTTGATCGTTTAAGTAGAATAATTTTACTGAAATTTAGAAGTTTTTATTACATTGCCTAATGATAAAATGATTATAAATTGCAAATATTATTTTATTACTATTATATATGAGTTACTTCATATAATAATATATTATCAACGATAAATTGCAATCATCAAATCGTTCATTATGTTAGAACCAATTTTTTTTTAAAAACTATGCATTTACTTGTTTTGATGATAACAAAATTATTTTAATATTGTATAAATTTTTGTATTGCATCCTCTGATGTTTGATCTAAGTTAAAGAAACATCGAGACTCTACACTGATTTTTCGTATTCTAAGTTTGGTGAATGCAAGAAATGCTTTCATTGCATCTAATACAAGAAATGCTTTCATTGCATCTAATCGTATGCCTTTAAATCTTTCGTTTTTGTAACCTAGTCCAATACTGATTGCATCCTCCAATTATTGATTGTACTAAGTTAGAAGGCATTCAATGAAAGTTCGATTTAGTTCTTGAATTAGTGAATTAAATCCTTGAGGTTGAAGAGACTGGACGTAGCTACTATGTTGGTGGTAAACAAGGATAATTTAGCTGTGTTGTTTTGTACTTTTGTTTATATGTTCTATTTTTATCACTTTGTTTTAATCATCTTAAAATATACTTTTTTTTTTATATTTGAAACACAATTCAACCTCTCTTTCATGTGATAATCTTTCTACAAATGATTTACACAATATATTAACGATCAAGCATACAAAATTTTATATAAATCTTAAATTTGAAGCTATGTAATCTAGTCATCGATACTTACTTACATTTATAAAAACTTAGTATACGTTCATTTGAAATTATTTAATGAAATATCAAATAGTGTTAAAATTGTGTAAAAATTTATGGAGTTGATCTACACAATAATAACTTTTGATTTGATGGTTTCATTGGTGAAAATTATTGTTGATATTGAGTAACTAAGCGGAGTAACTTATTACAAAATTACTCTAGAAGATATTATTGTTAGGATCCTAAAATCTTACTTGGAGTTAAGTAAACTATTGATTTTATGACTTGGCAACAAAAAATTCGGGGTTGGTCGTGAAATATTAACTTTTAAGTGTGGGGTGGTGTACAAGAGAATGAAAAGTAGAAAACTATTGAAGGAAAAAAAAATATAAAAAAATATGTTATCTTACTAAGTAGTAATTGGGTGATCCTTAAAACATAATTCATGTCAAAAAGTAAAATGATGCAATATTCCACTAATTAGTAATTAGGTGATTCTTAAAATATCATTGATGTCAAAAAAAGGAGTGCACACATAAAAATATTGTGAATTAAATCAGTTTTCTACACTCTTGTACTTTGCAGGCTGATAAGTTGTCATAGTCGTAGTCTTAATATAAATGAGAAGCAGGTTTGCAAAACTCGTAGTAATTAGCCTATTATCCCAAATTACATGCCATCACTTCTGTCTCATTACAACTCTTAAAGAGATTTAACAATGTATGTGTATTTTACTTTGAGAATTTGTTTTTAAAACATTCAAACCTATGGTAAGATGATGCATATCTTTGATTTGAGTGATCATCCTATTTAAATACTTGAGATGGTGATAAAGTTAGAAGAGAGTTGGATTTGAAAAATGCATCTTATGTAACACTCTAAATTTTATAATTAACTATTATATTAATTAAATAAGATTTTGAAGAATTAATTTAGTATTTAAAGTGTTCTAGAATAAATGTTGATAGATATTGTGATTAGTTTTCTTTACATGTATGTTTTTTATTGTATGATAAATTTTATTCATATTTAATTTACTGGTAAATATAAATTGCAAATATTTATTTATTCTATTTATTTATTTTTGAAAATTAAAGTATTTTAGTACGAGTGGGGAATAATATTTTACCTATGGAATAAGATTTTAGTGATCATTTGGATTTTATGGCAGATGTCTTTTATGATTTAAGCTTTTGAGACCTTAGTTTCAAGAAACAAACAAAATTTTGGTATTCCTCTTATAAAACATTCAATAAGTACTGCTCATTGTGCATTTGGTGAAGCTCACATTGGACCCTATAGGTGCTTTAGTGTGTGGGTGAGACTTTTTCTAACTATCCTTTTTATGTCTTTTTAACGTCGTTTCTATGATCCTAACATTTTTTGTTAACTACCCATTTATATTCACAACAAAAAAAATTGACTATACAAAGATTATCTCTCTGCTCGTCAGACATATTTCTACTAGGGTAGTGTTACTTTTGGTAGGTAGTCGTGATATGCATTTATAGTAGATGGATGTGAAGACAACATTTCTTCATGATAATCTAGATGAACTTGTATACATTGAGCAGCCAAGGGATTTCAATGATAATATACATAATGACTAGTTTGTAAATTTTAAAGGTCGTTGTATGGTTTAAAATAGTTTGCTAGAAAGTGTTACAAGCGTTTTGATTTATACATGCTTCAGATTAGCTATAAAAGGTGTGAGTATGATTTTTGTGTTTACGTCAGGAGCCTTAATGTTGGCTCTTTTATTTTCATGTTACTGTATGTTGATGATATGTTGATTGATGCTAACCCTTTACATGATGTAAATAAACTAAAAATTATAATGGGAAAAAAGTTTGGCATGAAAGGCATGGGTGTTGTCATGAAGATTTTTGGTATGGACATCTAGAGGGATAGGAATGCTAGAAACATTGTTAGGCGTATTTGATATGAACAATTAGAAGGTTGTGAGAAATTCGTTGGCTAAGTTGTCGTTGGATCAATAGCTAAAGACACAACCAAAAGTTGAGTATTTGCCAAAGGTTTCGCATGCTAGTGTTGTTGGTTGTTTAATGTATGATATGGTTTGCACTAAACCAAAATTGGCACAAGCTTTAAGTGAAATTGAAAGTTTATGTTCAAACCAGGTAAGCATCGTTGGGAAGAAGTCATGTGGATTTTCAGGTACTTGAAATGTATAACAGATCAGAGTATTTTGTTTAGCAAAAGACAAGTTAATCCATCAGTTGTAGGATATGTTGATTTTGATTATGAAGGTGACATAGGTGATAAAATCTCTAACATAATATGTCTTTACCATTGCAGGATGACCTAGTAGTTGGATTTCATCTGTTAAATTCATAGTGGCGATGTATATAAATGAAGTAGAGTACATGGCATTAGCTGAATCTACAAAAGACGATTTATGACTTATATTATTAGATAAGGAATTGAGTGTTAAGCAGCATGGAGTTTGATTGCATTGTGCCAATTAGAGTGTAGTTTATTTGGCAAAGAATTAGGTGTATCACGCAAGAACCAATCATATTAATGTGATATTACTTTAAAAGGTTCATATTTGAGAGAATGTAGTTGACATGTGGACAAAGCTAGTGATAAGTTCAAGCATTGCTTGCACTTGTTACATGTATTTCAATATTAAACAAGAGTTGTACCCCCCCCCCCCAATTGTTAGGATAAGAGCGCCATGTAGTAAATATTCATAGCAGTTTGATATTCATCAAGATGGAGATTGTTGAGTATGGCTCATAGGTAGTATCAAGTTCGCAGTTTAGCACAATTGATTGTTGTACGATCAATTGAGGAGTGGGGGTGGGATAAATCTTTGTGGTATAGTTAAGAGGTATTGTTGTAATGTAAATATTTTTATTAATATTTAACCATAACTTGTACTTTATAAACCCAAATTCATCCATTTAATAAAAGGAAACTACAACTATTTTATAGTCGAAGACGTAGGCATCATAAGTCGAACTTCGTTACCAAACATCTTGAGTTCCTCTTTCTGATTTATGACTTTATTCTTTTAAGATATTGTTACTTTTATAGCAATCAAAATCATATGACAAGTAACATTGGTGTAAAATTCAAGGTAGCATGGTTTGATTAAATGCAAAACTTTGCATAATGGCAAAGAAAGCTTAACGTTTTGTCTGCCCAACATGTTCTCCAAAAGTAGTTGTATGAAGAGAAACCAACAAACATGGAAGAAGTCGATTGGAAAGAGATGATTGATATTTATGTTATAATCAAGTTGATTTAAAGAACTATGAATCTTACTTGTTTTGATGATAACAAAATTATTTTGTGGGAACAATTTAAATTACTAATGTTTTGTTTAAGTGGGTAACTCCCATATCAGGTTTATTTTAAATGACTTTACGCTGTTTCGTGTGATAGTTTGATCAAGTTAAAGGAACACAAAGACTTCACTCTGATTTTCATATTCTAAGTCTGGTGAACCGACTTCGGAAACACGCCATTGGTGGCTCTATCTAATACATGTAATGTTATGATTAGTTTGACTTTGATGTCTACAACAACCATTTGATCACTCTTATTGTGAAAAAACAAGTGATTGTATGTCTCTGAAAAATGTGACAAGCAAGTGATTGTTTGTCACTGATAATCACATCAACCATCTAATCTTTTGACTATGTCTAAAAGTCAACACTCGGAAACAATCAACATTTTAGATAGTCAATGCTCTGATGAAAAATCAACTTTTTAAAAGACAATGTTCTAAAGAAGAGAAATTTATGCATCCTCTACTCAACACTCGGAATCTATTATTTGTCTATAGGTTTATTTGATATACTTTGATCATGATATCAACTAATCTCTTTGTCTCCATATAAAGATAAGGAGAATCAATTACAAGGACTATTTCTTGATAAGGTTTATTGGCAGATCAGTCTCTAAAGATTTTATGCGGAACCTCATTATCATGTTGATTTCTTGCAATCAACACAATTGATAGAAACCCTAAAGTTATCTATAAAAGGACATGCAATTCTCATTGAATAACAACAAAATACACTACAACAAGCACAATACAATCGTCTCTTCACTCTTGCTATTTATCATTTATATTGAATAAGCACAATACAACATTGTAAACACCTTTTTATTGAAGTATTAGAAAACCCTAAACTTATTCTTTTGTAACCTAGCCTAGTAGTAGTTGCATTCCTCAACAACTTGACATTACTAAGATAAATGATTGAAAATACTTGAAAACAATCAATTTGACTAATAAGTGTTCAATGGAAATTTGATTTAGTTGGTGAATTAGTGGATTAAATTCTTTAGTTTAAAGGGATTTGACGTAGCTATTCTGTAGGTGGTGAATAAGAATAAATTAGTAGAATTGGTATGTGTTTTTGTTTTATCTGCTCCTTTTTCATCACTTTGTTTTAATCTTGTTAAGATATTTTTAAAATAAAACATAATTGAAGCCCCCTTTCTTGTGTTTCTTGTTCTACAATTGGCATCATAACCCAATCTTAAAGTTGAGCACTTAACCATGTTTTGGTAAAGATCATTATTATTATGACAAACTCTAAGAATGAAGTTACAAGTGGAGAAAAATCCAAGTATTGGAAACAACTCTTCTCTATGGGATTCAAGTATGTTAACAACCCTTCTTTGTTTAATGGAGAAAGATTTGAGTATTGGAAACATTGGCTTAGAAGTTTCTACATCTCACATGATCCTAAAATTTGGGACATAGTTAAAGATGAATATGATTCTCTAAAAGACGGTGCTGGTGTTGAGATATCCATAATGATCTCAATATTGATAAAAAGAAACTACACAAGCTGCACCATAAAGTCAGAATTTTTATAATAAATGTTCTCACCTTTAAAGTTTGAAAAATGTAGCCACAAATAAACAAGAAAGAGTATCCTTGATTCTCTAGTTCTCAACTATGATTGAAATAAACAGGTACACAAAGCTAAGGCAAATCTACTTGTTTGGAAGTATGAACTCTTATAGATGGAAGAAGACGAATAAATTCATAAATTTTTTCTAGATTCCAAACTCTTGTTATGATGATAGTAAAATCATTTTGCGGGAACAATTTAAAGCACTAACGGTCTGATTAAGTTTGCAGTTCTCATATCAAGTGGATTTTGTATGATCTTAGATTGTATCCTCTAATGATTGGGCTAAGACAAACAAACACCAAGACTTTGCTTCTAATTTTTTATTTTGAGTTTGCTCAACACGCTTTGAAACACGTCTCATTTAATTCTAGAAAACACAAGTTATGCATCGATTCATCGGATGATTACAACAAACATATGATCGTGTTCCTCTAATAACCTTGACAAATAAATGATTTTCTACCTCTAGTTAATTATGTATTCTCTGATGAAAGTCAATGCACTAATAAAAGTCAATGCTACAAATAAGACAAATTTTTTATGCATCCTCTAATAAACACCCTGAATCTGTTATTTTTCTGAAGGTCTATGAGACATGTTCTGATCATCGTAACCTCCACTCCTTCTTTCTTCACAATAAAAGAACTTGTCATATGAAAAAAACATGGAATGCCAAAACACATTTCAAAACTAACAAACCAATATCTAACTAAATGCGGGTACCTAAGAATAAAACAACTTATCTTAAAGATATCCTTAGCAACATCTTTTACATCTTTATTTATTGGGCTCTATAAATACTACATATGTCAGTGGTAAAAAGTATGCACTTGTTATTGGTGATGATTATTCCTAATAGACATAGGTAAAGTTCCTTAAACACATGGATAACTTACATAAAGTTTTCACTGTCTTCTACAAAAAAGAGTAAAATGAAAAAGGTTTTTGTATTGCAATAATGTGTAATGATCATTTGGGTGAATTTGAAAATAAGATTTTCAAAAATTTATGTGAAGAGAATAAAATTTTACACAATCTTTCGTCTCCTTGAACACCTCAACAAAAAAGTGTTGTAGAAAGAAAAAATAGATCTCTTCAAGAAATGGCAAGCACGATAATTCAAGAAATGAATGTTGTTAAGCACTTTTGGGCAGAAACACTTAACATTGCACATTATATTCCTAATAGAATCTATATTTGGCTTATTCTAAATAATACTTCTTATAAACTGTGGAAAGGAAAAAATATCTACATTTCCTACATTCATCAATTTGGTTGCATATGCTATACTTTGAATACCAAATAGAATCTTGGCAAATTTGATTCATGGTCTCGAAAATGTCCCTTTTTGGGATACTTTCAAAAGTCTAAAGCCTATAGAATACTCAACAAACAAACAATAATTTTTTAGGAATCAATTCATGTCAAGTTTGGTGAAAAAATCTTGACCATAAAAAGTCAAAGCTAACATGAATTGATTCCACAAAAATCAGTGCTTCTTTTGCAAATCTACATATATAAGAGGAATAATATATATAAGAGGAAACAAAAAAAACAACATTGAATGAATCATAAGATGTGCCTAATAACTCAAGAGTAAACAATAATGAACCTCCCGCAAATGAATATCATTAGAAATCCAAACCTAGATTGAAATATGAATCTTCTCATCCAAACGATCTAATCATTGGAAATCAAATAATTATTCAAAAACCGTATCCATTTTTATAGAAACATATATGTTTGGAATACTATATGAAATCTTACCTATAACTATAAACGAAGTTGTATCAGATAATTGATGGATAATGGATATGAAAGAAGAGTTAAATCAATTCAAAAGAAAAGAGGTCAGTTGGAACCAATTGGGTTTTTAGAAACAAACTGAATGAGAAAGGCGAAGTGATTAGAAATAAATCTAGACTTGTAGCTCAAGGATACAATCAACATCAAGGTGTTGATTAGATTGAAATTTTTGCTTTTCGGCAAGGTTAGAGGCTATCAAAATTTTACATTCATTTGTAGTTTTTAACAAAATTATTTTATATCAAATGGATGTGGAAAATTCTTTCTGAAATGGTTACATGAATGAAGAAGTGTATGTGAAACAACCTAATGGATTTGAAGATAATGAATTTTTAGACTATACTTTCAAATTAAATAAATTTTTGTATGCTCTAAAACAGGCTCCAATGGCTTGGTATGATAGACTAAACTATCTTACAAAAAATTTATTTTGAATGAGGCTAGGTTGACACTACTTTACTTAGAAACTAACTTAAGAATGACCTTCTCATTGTTCAAATCTATGTCGATTATATCATTTTTGGTTCTATTAACGGCATGCTCTGCCAAGAGATTTATAAGTTAATGCAGAATAAATTTTATATGTGCTAGATGGGAGAGTTAAAATATTTTCTTAGAATTCAAATTCATCAAAACTCAAAAGGTCTATTCATTCATCAACCCAAATATACATGAAAGTTTCGTAAGAAATTTAAAATGGGTGTATGTAAGTCTATGTCTAAACTTATGCATCCAACTTGTTCTCTTGATAAGGATGAGCTAGATAAAAAGGTAGATCACAAGGTATACAGAGGAATAATTAATTATCTCCTCTACTTAATTACCTTTATACTTGATATTATGTTTAGTGTGTGTGTTAGTGTCCGATTTCAGTCTCACCCTAAAGAATTCCACATAACAGATGTTAGGAGGATCTTTAGATATCTAAAAGGTAATATTAGTTGGTATGTAATTTTAAGTCATCCTCTAAGTTTAGGTTAAAAGGTTTACGTGATTCTGACTTTGTTGAACACAAGCTAGAAAGGAAACATTCCTTGGTGAGAATATATTCTCCCGGTCAAGTAAAATACAAGGGACTATTGCTTTATCAACAACAAAAGTATAATATACTTTAGCAGCAGATTGTAACAGTCAACTTTTGTGGATGAAGTATTAACTAGAAGATTTCAAAATCAATGAGTACCATTCATATCTTATGTGATAGTACTCCAACTATATTTTTAATCAATAGTCTTATTTTACATTCAAGTGCAAAACATATAGAGGTTAAACATCATTTTTATAAGTGATTATGTGTATAAGGGTATTTTAGACACTGAATTTATTTACATTGATCATCAACGAACTGACATATTCAATTTTATAAAGAAAAATCAAAATATTCTGTTTATAAAAGAATGAAGTTGAAACCTTTGATTTTTTGTCCCTTGTAAAACAAAGTAAATGATTAAATGTATATATGATATGTCTTTGATGAAATTTAATTGTCAATCTAAATTCAATTAATCTAAATTCAAAATATAGTTAATCTAACAATAGAAACATAAAACTCAGTTTGAATATTTTAAAACAAGTGAAATAAAATGAAATAAAACTATTATTTGGATAATGGATGAAAATGAATAAATAATATATTTTTTCACATATTTTTACCTTTTTTATTTATATTTTTATTCTTACTACAGTTATAATTTAAAATTTTAACATATCTTCTTTTCAATAATTTAAACATATCTTTTATCAAACTTAAAATGGTTATTTATAACGTATATATAATTTAATTCAACTTATTTTTTATAGTAGCACATTTTTACGAAACATTTAAAATTGTTTGTATGGATGTTTTGCATACTAAGTAGGGTGTCAACGAGAAGAGTTGAGTTGACCTTGGTCAAATCTATTATGTAAATAGATCAAATTTATTTGTGTTAAATTGAATTTTTAACGTGTGATTTTTATATCTAACTCAAACCAAACCAATCTGAATATAAAATGATTGGTTTCAAGGGTCAGAAATAAAACATTTTATTTCTAAAAAAATGCAATTAATTTAAATACTAAAACATCTCAAAATTCATAAAATTGTAGCTTATATACTATTCAATATTTAATAGATATCTACTAACACAACAAAACATTTAAATTAATGACAAATACTCAAATAAAAATCAATAACTAAATTATAAATATACATTAAAAATAGAAACAATAAATTAAAATGTATGTCATGTGAATGAGTTGGATTCACATATCCGCTTGTTTAAAATAATTAATCTACAACCCGAACTGAACATAATTGGATTGATTGGGGTTAGACTTAAACTTAAATGAATTGAGTCAAAAAATATATTGATTATATTTGAGTCGTTGCTAATATAATTATGTAATTAAAGAGAAAATTAAAATGTGCGCATAAGCCGTTTAAAGTATAGTTGGAATTTAACAAAAATTTATTTAAAATTAAACAAAAGTTAGGTAAGTCAAGTTAGATGTGTATCAAATTGTCAATTTCTTACACATTCAATTTTTACTCTAATTTTTTATTGATTAATTTATAATTATGAGCAATATGAACATGTGTCGGTCGTGGTATAGTTATTTTATACATGGCCCAGCCAAAGCAAGTGTGGCTAGGGCTTTATACATATAATTTTTTAGTTCAAAAATACCTCTTAATAATTTTTTGACCTCCAAATGTAATTAGAGAATTGCTTATTCCTTAGTAGTTTGCTTATTCCTTAAGTTATCATATTCTGAAATCTGGTAGGTACTACATATAGGGTATAATGCCATTTTCCTCCACTAACTATATTTTTCAAATCTAAAACTCTCAAATCTTCATTTCTCTCAAATCCAACTTAAACTCATTTTCTTACCTTAAATCCAAACTAAAATTTCACTTTTTGATTCATCTTGTTTTTTTCTATTTTGGTTTTAGTGTTTATGTTCTTATCTTTTTAATTTTAGTGTTAATGTTTATGTTTTTGTTTTAGTTTCAATATGTAGTTAGAGATGAATGTTGATGTTGTTATATCAATTGTTGTTTCAATTGAGTTTATGTTTTGCAACTTGTTATACTTGTTGTATTTCAAGTGTTTGACAAAATATTGTTAATTTATAATAAGTTTGTACGTTGGAAAACCCTATAATGTTGTGCTCAACAATCCATGTCAATTACATGATGAATAACCAAAGGCGGAAGCGTACCTGTGGGAATTGCCATTGATGAAATCCTGGGATGATGATGATAGAGCCAATGGGTTGGGTGATCTTCCTCAGCAAAACACCCTTAGGACCTTGCTCTCTTGATGGGGATAGAGAGAACCAGAGAGTTTTCTCCTTTTGGTTTGTGAAACTGAATAGTCTTATTGTGTTTGTCTTGGGGACCACTACCCCTATATATAACTATTATTAGTTATATCCCAAATTGCAGTATTTCTAATTCAGCCTCTCATTAAATTAGAAACTGCCTGGTATCTACACTATTAATTTTCATAACTATTATGCCCTTTAGCCATAAACTATTACATATTATTTGACCCCTAGTTTATTGGCTAATTATATAATGACCCTAACACACTTTATTAATTAATTACATATGTGACCCATAAATCTTACAATCTCCCACTGGTCACACATGTATCCTTAGGAGTGTGTTAGACTTTATGACGTCCAAAAATGTCATTATAATTACCTTGAGCATAATCCAAATTGTCCCGTCCATTAATCGTATCAGCACATGGAACCAAAGAGGCTTTCGTCATAATAAGCATAACTAAACCCATCAATGATCACCCGTACTGACACAACTAAATGACATAGACCCATTATGAAAAGTGTATCATGAAAATTACATGAAGTTGGTCAATGCATGTCAATTTTCAACTGGTCCTACTTTACCGAATGAGATCATACCATAACTTAAATGTACAAAGTAACCAAAACTGAATATTTTAAACTTTATTTCTGATCAGAAAATCCAAATACAATGTATTTGTATTTTACAATTAAACATAGAACATAAATTACATAATGGACGAAACTCCCACTAAAATCAAGATTCCTCTAACTGTAGCACACCCATGTGAGCAGTTTGCTCATGAAAGACCTTGGATGGTAGACCTTTAGTGAGCGGATCCGCAATCATGGAGTTTGTCCTTAAGTGTTCTATGGATATCTGTCCACTTTGTATCTTCTCTTTAACGACTAGGAACTTAAGGTCAATGTGCTTTGACTTGGTTGAGCTCCTATTATTGTTAGAATACAGGACTCTTGATCTATTGTCACAATACAACTTGAGTGGTCTTTCAATCCCTTCAACTATTTGCAGCCCCGTGACAAAATTTATCAGCCAAATGCCCTAGTCAGATGCCTCATGAATTGCTACGAATTATGCTGCCATGGCTGATGAAGCAGTAAGACCTTGCTTGGCACTACGCCAAGAAACTGTTCCACCAACTAACAAAAAGACATAGCCTGAAGTTGATCTAAGTTGTCTTGGCATCCCACAAAATTCGAGTCAGAGTACCCAATGATCTTTAACTAGTCTAACCTCCTATATGTGAGCATGTAGTTTCTTGTTCTCTTCAAATATCTCATGACCCTCTTGGCTGCTTTCCAATGGTCAAGACCTGGATTGCTTAAATATCTGCCTAAAATCCCTACTATGAACGCTATGTCTGGACGCGTACATACTTGGGCATACATAAGACTCCCTACAGCTGAAGCATAAGGGATCTTTTGCATTTCTTGAATTTCCAAATTTCCCTTTGGGCACTGTTTGAGACTAAACTTGTCTCCCTTAGCAACTGGGGTGTCCCCTGGTTTGCAATCCTGTAACCCAAACCTTTTGAGAACCTTATCGATATAGCTCTTTTGTGATAATCCAAGAATACCTCGAGATCTGTCTCGGTGTATCTGAATTCCTAATACAAAAGAGGCGTCACCAAGATCTTTCATCTCAAAATGCTTTGATAGAAATTTCTTAGTTTCGTGCAACATGCCTATATCGTTAGTGGCAAGCAGTATGTCATCAACATACAAGACCAGGAAAATATGTCTGCTCCCACTGAACTTATGATACACACAATCATCAACTGTATTCATCTCAAAACCGAATGAGAGAATTACTTGATGAAATTTATGGTACCATTGACGAGAAGCTTGTTTTAGCCCATAAATGGATTTTCTTAGTTTGCACACCATATTCTTTGGGTCTCCCAACACAAAGTTTTCTGGCTGCACCATATAGATCGTCTCATCAATGTCGCCATTGATAAACGTTGTCTTTACATCCATTTGATGAAGCTCCAAATCAAAGTGAGCAACAAGAGCCATGATTATTCTTAAAGAGTCATTCGATGAAACCGAAGAGAAAGTCTCTTTATAATCAATCCCTTCCTTTTGCGTATAGCCCTTAGCTACAAGACGTGCCTTATATCTCTCCACATTACCATTGGAATCCTGCTTGGTTTTAAAAATCCATTTGCATCCAATGGGTTTCACTCCTTCAGGTAATGGGATAAGTTCCCAAATTGAATTGTCTTCCATAGACTTATACTCCTCATTCATTGCTTCGATCCACTTATCTGAATGGGAATCTTGCATGGCTTGATGAAAGTTGATCGGGTCGTCTTTCGTTATGCCAACATTTTCCTCTACCTCATTGATAAATACTACATAATCATCCAAAATAGCAGTTTTCCTTTCTCTAGTGGATCTCCGCAATGGAGCTGGCTCTTGAGGCACTTGTTCTTGAGGATCTTGAATTTGACCTGGATTTTGTTCTTCCTGAACAACCAGATCATCTTGAGCTTGTTCAATAATGGGAAAGTCAACTGGTGGAAGAATCAATTCTGAAATTGTTATCGATTCTTCCTCAAAGACAAAATCTTTAACCTTAATCTTCCCCCCAAACTCAATATCCTCAAAGAACTTTGTCGTTCCCGTCTCAAAAATTGTTCTCAATTTAGGATCATAAAATTTATAGCCCCTTGATTTTTCTGAGTACCCTAAAAAATAGCTGTTAATTGTTCGGGGTTCAAATTTCTTTTCATTCGGCCTATAAGGCCTTGCCTCAGTTGGACATCCCCAAACATGAAGGTGCTTCAGACTAGGCTTACGCCCAATCCAAAGCTCATAAGGTGTTTTAGCCGCTACCTTAGTTGGTACTCTATTAAGAATGTATGCTGCTGTTTTTAATGCCTCTCCCCATAGTGACTCTGGCAAGGTGGAATGACAAATCATACTCCTTACCATATCCTTAAGAGTCCTGTTTCGTCTTTTAGCTACACCATTCATGCTGGGTGCCCCCGGCATAGTGTATTGTGGGACGATTCCACATTCCTCTAGGTATTTGGCAAATGGTCCCGGATGTTGTTCACCTGAACCGTCATATATGTCGTAGTATTCACCACCACGATCAGATTTGACCTTTTTAATTCTCTTATTAAGTTGATTCTCAACTTCTGCCTTAAAGGATTTGAACACGTCTATTGATTGTGACTTTTCGTGAATTAGGTAAAGGTATGCATATCTAGAATAATCATCTATGAATGATATAAAATATTATTGACCATTCCAAGAAGGAGTTGGAAATGGCCCACATATGTCTGTATGTATCAATTCTAAGACGTCTGTAGCTCTATATGCGCCTAATTTCTTATCTTTAGTCTGTTTTCCTTTAATGCATGCTACACAAACGTTAAAGTCTGTGAAGTCAATGGAATCTAAAATTCCATCTGACACAAGTCGTTCAACTCTATTTCTAGAGATGTGACCTAGACGCTTGTGCCAAAGCACTCCTGAATTGAAATTGTCAATTTTTTGCTTAGTACCACGTGATTCCACACTCAAGGTTTCATTATAGTTAGCCACAATTTCCAACAAATAAAGATTATCATAACCAGAAAGTAAACCGGTTCCAACAACATTCAAATTTAAAGACAAAGTAAATTCTTTATTCCCGAATGAACAATAATATCCTGATTTGTCCAAATAAGAAATAGAGACCAAATTTCGTCTAAATGACGGTACAACGAAAGTGTCTTCTAAATCCAAATAATGACTGGAACTTAATAATAATCTAAATTTTCCTATGGCTTCAACTTCTACCTTCTTCCCATCTCCTACATAGATGCATCTTTTAGTATCACTAGGCTTTCGGATGTTCAGGCAACCATGCATTGAAATACTGATGTTAGTAGTTGCACCAGAGTCTAACCACCAAGTGTTTCCAGGTATTGAAGCTAAATTAACCTCAAAACAGACCAAAGACAGAATCATACCTTTCTTAACACGCCAAGCGTGATATTTGGCACAATCCTTCTTCACGTGTCCAGGACTCTTGCGGAAGAAGCAGTTGTTATCCTTAGTCTGCTTCTTTTGTTCTGGACCCTTAGCAGCAATTTTGTTCTTGGGCTCCTCAATTCTTTTCCTTTTGCCCTTGTCTTTAGAGATGCTAGTAAAGTGAGCGCTTTCAGTCCTATCTTGCTTCAGCCTGTCGTCTTCTTGCACACATAATGAAATGAGCTCATTAAGAGTCCATTTCTCCTTTTGACAATTATAAGTCATCTTAAACTGACTGGATTGCGAAGGAAGAGACAACAATACTAAATGAATGAGTAAGTCAGCTGACAACTCAAGCTTTAGTCCTTTAAGTTTAGAAGCAATGTTGGACATCATCATAATGTGCTCTCTTATATTTCCCTTGCCTTGATACTTCATGGAAATTAAATTCTGAAGCAAAGAACTTGCTTCAGCCTTATCACTTTTTTCAAAGCGTTTTTCCATCTCAACAAGGAAATATTTAGCTGTAACTATCTCATCCGAGACAGCACCTCTAAAGACCTCAGGAATGCCACGCTTTATGATCATAAGACTTATGCGATTTGAGCGATCCCATTTCTCATGCTCTAATTTTTCCTCAGAAGAACTAGAGTCCGTAGGAGTAGGGGGTCGTTCAATTCTTAATGCAAGGTCTAGATCCATGCAGCCAAGAACGATCAGAATGTTCTCTTTCCATTCCTTAAAATTTGTCCCATCAAGGACAGGAATAGAACTCAAATTTGTAGATATGGAAGCAATAGATGCTGTGAATTAAATAAAGAACGAAACTTAGAAACTCACATTATAGGAAAATAAATCAATAAATAAATACATATGCTCAAATCATGGAATTTAACCCATCTCAAGATACCCAGTGCACCATTTGTGTCAAGTCTTTGGACAGTAACACCAACTGCTAGTGGTACTCTTATTGCAACGATCAACTATTGACAATAAGACATGTCAAACAATAAACATTCCTTTGGGCCGATTTACTGCTCACATGTATACCAAATAATTGTCACACATTTATCATTGCAGGTGTACATGTAATTCTGCCAAATATTAACCTTCCTTTGGGCCGGTCAATACCCGCATGAATAAACATATATACAGCCATTTGACACTCTTCAATCATGTCAAAATTCCCAAATTACAAACCCTAATTTTTCAATCATGTCAAAATTCCCAAATTGAATCCTAAAACAAAGACAATAACCGAATTTCATCATGAATTAAACATGGTAGGCTCTGATATCAATTGTTGGAAAACCCTATAACGTTGTGCTCAACAATCCATGCCAATTACATGATGAATAACCAAAGGCGGAAGCGTACCTGTGGGAATTGCCATTGATGAAATCCTGGGATGACGATGATAGAGCCAATGGGTTGGGTGATCTTCCTCAGCAAAACACCCTTAGGACCTTGCTCTCTTGATGGGGATAGAGAGAACCAGAGAGTTTTCTCCTTTTGGTTTGTGAAACTGAATGGTCTTATTGTGTTTGCCTTGTGGACCACTACCCCTATATTATTAGTTATATCCCAAATTGCAGTATTTCTAATTCAGCCCCTCATTAAATTAGAAACTGTCTGGTATCTACACTATTAATTTTCATAACTATTATGCTCTTTAGCCATAAACTATTACATATTATTTGACCCCTAGTTTATTGGCTAATTATATAATGACCCTAACACACTTTATTAATTAATTACATATGTTGTCCATAAATCTTACATTGTAGTGATATCTAATTAGTTTATATTGTTGTCGAAATATGATAAAATGTTGAACAAATTTTTATAGTTGTTGCATGTCAAGTATTTGATAAAATATTTTTAATTTGTAATGAGTTTGTAGTAAAATATAGTTAGTTGTAGTTTAAAATTGTCATACGTCAATTTTGTCCGATCAATTAAATTGTAATAATCATAATATATTGATTTTATATTTACCATCTGTTTAATTCTCC
>JBBPBT010000152.1:13490764-13535835 GCA_037974875.1 Cicer bijugum | reverse complement strand
TTTTAAATTACATACAAAAATTAAATTTTTGACTACAAATCTCTTTGTTTTCTTTTACCTTCAAGCCTCCAACATTATTTTTGTAAGTAAGTCCAACACTTATATATATTATATTTAATCAACTTTTAATAAATGTTAAAAAAATTTAAAAAATAAATCTTTTATTACAGAATAAATGGATGGGATATTTGTTTGATCTTTGAGTTTGAGTTGTTAGTACAATTTCTTAGTTCTAACACGTTTTTATAAATAAATAAATTTAAAATCTATTTCTTTTCTTTTTAAATTACATACAAAAATTAAATTTTTGACTACAAATCTCTTTGTTTTCTTTTACCTTCAAGCCTCCAACATTATTTTCGTAAGTAAGTCCAACTCTTATATATATTATATTTAATCAATTTTTAATAAATGTTAAAAAAATTTAAAAAATAAATCTTTTATTACAGAATAAATGGATGGGATATTTGTTTGATCTTTGAGTTTGAGTTGTTAGTACAATTTCTTAGTTCTAACACTCGTTTTTATAAATAAATAAATTTAAAATCTATTTGTAAATTTGATAAACTGGATATAACGTTATTTTTGTCTTTGAGTTGTTGAAATATAAATTGTACAACTTAATAGTTTTAAAGCACATTTTATAACCAAAATAATAAAACTATTCTTAAATGGATTAAAAATTTATTTTCTTTCGTCAAAATAATTTTTTTTATCAACAACAAAACACATCTTCTTTAAAAAGATCGAACACATCCGCATTTTGCACCTAAGAACTACGTAAATTTGATTTATCCGTCACACCTGAAGAGATGTAGGAAAAAAATAGTACTCTTGTCAATCACAATAATAATAAAATAGAAAACTTTTTTTCTCTCTCTATTTTGAGTACTCTTTAATTTCAATATCACATTTCTATTAAAAAAAATATTTACATTTAACTAATATGGATAAATAAATATTTTAACGTTAACATAAATTTTTGCGCAAGTAATTATAAGTAACTGTTTTTTAACATATGTCGTAGGGTACTAATACTTTCTCTACGCATAATTGACTCCTGAACCTTAAATATGATTTTAAAGACTATTTTCTATTTTTAAGGGTTACCCAATATTTTTCATATTTAAATAAACTTTGGTGGCGACTCCTTTGAATTCGACCTAAAACTCAAAATTTTAAGCCGCCACAGCTGGTGACTCTACTAGGGATGCTTTCGCAAGTCAAAGCTAATATAAATAATTGTGTTAAATGGTTAACTTCGTCTACATTTATTTCTCCTACACTTTCATTAATTATATGAAATTACGATAAGTAGTTATATTTTTGTTATTTTATATTGTAATTTTACTTAAATTTATATTTGAATATCATTTATTATTTTGTATATATATGTTTATTATTTAGTAGCATTTTTCATATTAGGCTTCCCTTCACACACTATATTGTCACTTTTACACACACTTATGAGTGTGAATCTATACTCGAGTTTGAGTGAAGCTTAAGGAGTTAGACATTGCATAGTATTAGCCTTCTAAATGTACATTTTATTTGGTTAACATAAAAATCTTACATAGAGTTTGATCTTTTTCTGATGATATTGTCACTCTAAATAGTTTACCTATTGTTGTTGACAATATTCTGAAATAGGATAATTGGCTCTATGAACCACTTTTAGAACAATAGAGTCACTCGTTAAAAACTTCACTAAATAAAAGAGTCAAATATATATATATATATATATATACACGTAGTTATATTTATATCTTATGGCAATTTAATATTTTGGTCTTTCTCTGACTAAAAGAATAAAACAGAATGGCATCTTGCATTCATTTTTCAGGTTTGTTATGGAATCTTAAGTACTTTAGTCACTTGGTGAATTAAGTGGAAAAATGGGATTGAAAAAAAAATTACTTTTAAACTTTAAGCAGTCTGATTTCAAAAGTTTAGGAGGCATCACTAACCAAATAACGTGATAGTTTCTATAATAAATATGAGAATAGCATAAACCTTTTGATAGTTAATGTGCAAATAGAGGCTTTTACTACTTTAACCCAGTACTGGGATCCTCTTTTAAGATCTTTCATCTATCAAGACTTTTAATTGGCCCCAACATTGGAAGAATTCGAATAAATATTTGGTTATCTATTACAAGGAGGAAATTCATATCGATATACTGAGAACCTCCAAATTTGAGCACAATTGATGAAGTGTTATAAATTGGCAAAAGAAAGTTAGCTAGTAAAAAAGAGGAACAATGAGCTATTCTTGGTTTTTCAAGAAAACATATAGATGATTTGACTCTCATTATCTATAGGATTGTTTTATTTCTAAACCTTGATAATCTATAATACCACCATCAATGTCTTCCTGACTTTTAACAAAATTGATGAAAATTTAGTTCCCACAGTACTTGTTGGCATATACTACTCTCTACATATATGACATGAGAATATGGAGATAAATTTTTAGTTTTATTTTTACTGTTGTATATTTGGCTCATGTCTCATATGTATAAGAAAGGGTATCATGTTAGAGTTAAAAGTAATCGTGATTGGACTCAGAGTATAACTAACCTTATTGGGGACACAATTTCATGTTATTATAGAGAACAAGAGGTGGAAGGAGTAATTTGTCAATTCAAAGATTTTCTAAATATATTTCTCATGGGAACCTAATGATGCATTAATTATAATATAGCCATACCTTTGTGGGAACTTGGCTATTCTATATTGACGAAACTGAGTCATTAGCTTTAGTTTTGAACAATATAGGTATAGAAGATCCATATATGTTAGGAAGGATAAGTCGAGTTTGGGAAAAAAAATCAATAAAAAAGGTCGAGTACTCGGATGGAGAAGTTGTAGCGCAGAGGATATGGTTGTCTTTTGGGGAGACCATGGATTTACATTGTTGGAGCAATGACATCCACTTTGCATCAAAAGTTGAAATTTATAATAGACAACAATTTGATAATAATCTTTGGTAAGAAGGACATATTAGTAAGCATTTATCTTTTATGGGCTATGCTGAAGCTACAGAGGAAGACATGAAGACCTCTTACCAAGCATTGGAAATTGCAAATGATGTCTTTGTGGGTGAAAGGTCTCGTATGAAGAAACCAAAATTTTTTACTAAATCTTTTATGTAATTGTTGTTCTTTGTTGGCTAGACAATATTATCTTTTATGTATTTAGATTTGAGAAAAATAAAGAAAAGAAAAATATGTTTTAATTTTTCTACTATTTTGGAATATAAATATTATTATTTATTTAATATTAATTAAATAATAGAGAAGGTGGTTGGTCGTAGCCGATGGTGGAGCTCTGACAGCCACCGTTGCGAAGCTCCAACGATCCACCGTTGTTGTTGGAGAAACTCCAACAAGTTTTTCGATATTTGTTTTTTTTTTAATTTATAACAAAATATAATTTTTTTTAAAATTAAATTGTTGTTTAGTTATTAAAACATTTTTTTAGAAAAATTATAATAAGATTTAAGAAAGTTATCTATATTATAAATCTATAATAAGTAAATTTAATCTATTAGATGTAAATAAAGAAGAAAAAAATATAATTCATTAGATTCGGAAAAAAGTGTAGGATGAATTGAATTAATCCATCTCGTTAAATACATAGATGTAATTCAATTTATTAACAAATTTTTAATTTTGTGGTTGGATTAGATGAATAAATAAGCAGCGGATTGAATGGATGATAAATTAATTGATTGAATTTTTACCTTTAAATCAAATAAAATTTTGTCATACTGGACCAGATTAATGATTCGACAAATGACTTTTAAATTTGAAATTATAACCATATCATTTTTTCAAGAACCGAACTGTTTTGGTTTGGTTATAGTTAATTAATTATGTGCAAAATATTAGTTCGATTTGTAAATTATTCGGTTAATTTTGATTTTATTTGATTCGATTCAACAATATAGTTTAATTATGCAATTGTTTTGAAAAACCCTAAACACAACTCTACTTTTTGTCTTTGTTCCATTGGCTCGTCAAATACCTGATTTGTTCGGGTCTAGTAACAACTTAGAGTTTAAAGAATTAGCCAAATCAAAATTTAAGGACTTATTAGAATGTATAATCTTACCACATTAGCCCTCTACTCAACTTTAGCTCTATTAAGTTGATAATGAGATTTTGATAAACAAAATATTTGATTCTGATCAACCAATTTAATGTTAATAATTAAATTCATTATAACTTATAAACTTAACTATCGATAGTTTAGCAAATTAATCTTAACATAATTTAAAAATTCTAATTTTAACAACCCACCACAATTTCAAAATTTTAATTTCTTAGATCTAGTTTTAATTCCTGCTGTTTTTTTCTTCTAATGTTCTACGACGTGGCATAACTATTTGGACTTTCTATATTTTTTAAACACCTATATTTTAATTTAATTAAAATTATTTTTAAAATACAACACATAAATTAAATGAAAATTCATTATATTAAAAAACATAAATCAAAATCCTCGATTTAGTTAAAAAGTTTAGTCTCTATAAAAGATAGGATGTCTCTAAATATCTTGATATACAACAAAATACACCTTTTATTTTTTAGTCTCTTTATTATGATTATCATTTCACGGAAGATGTCTTTATTTTAAAAGTCAGTAATTTTGATCTCTCAATTAGATTTTTTAATTTTAAAATAATAATTTATTTTATTTTTAATGACGTAACATACAATTATATGATATAAAACTACCTAAATGTATTAATTACTCATATGTCATTGATTGAATTAAAAATTTAAAGTTGAAAACTAAGTTTTTATAATATTTTATTTCAATTTCAAGAGTGTTAAACATTTTAATTCATCATTTTTAGTTAAAAATATCAAAAAACAAAAAACAAGAGAACTAAAACTGCAATTAAACTTATATTATATAAAACCTCTAAGAGATAATAATAAAAATTAAAAACACCAACCGCACTCAATCCACACAAATGAAATATAAGCTACTCATAAGCAAAAAGAAAAAACCAACCACACTAATTCATTGCTAATTGTACCTTCGCAAACAAACAAATATATTTTGCTAATTCATAATAAAATTTGAGAGTAAGTAAACAACGTGGAAACAAGTAAAACTGCTAAACCAATCGTTTTAGCATTTCGAGAAAAATAAAAAATTTATTTTATTAAAATCCCTTAAAAAAATAATTTTACTTAATAAAAAATTTCATGTTTTAATATTTTTAAAATTAAAACATAATTTTTTTCTAAATTTAATAGTATCTCAACAATGTTAAATCAATTGAAGAAAAATTATTATATGACATCAATTATATTAATTTTGTGATATATTAAACTTATTTTAAGTCTTCAAATGTGTTAGGCCAACCTTAATTGAATATAGTTGTAGAGTTTTACAAACATTATCGAGGGAACAATCATAGACCATATTATATATATGTTAATTGGCGAAACAACTACTACAAATATATGTTGGGTATTCAATTATGAGTGGTTAGTCCCACATTGACCAAAAATGGAAGCTGTATTGGATATATAAGGAGAATGACACATACATCTAATATCTTAAGGTTTTGGGTTGAGATGTGGTGTTTAAGTATATTATTAATCCTTGTTTAGCTCATTTCGTCCGAATGTTGTGCTTCTCCGGACACCCTAACAATATATACAAAATACATGACTAGGATCTTGGTCAAGGTGGGATATGTCAAATGTGAATACCATTGATGCCAACCAACAAACATTACACTTGGTTAAGAAATCCAATTCTGGGTTAAATAAATACTGAATAGTTTGATTGATCAAAATAATTCATTAATCAATTTAAAATCCATTAGAAGTTCTTAAAAACAATTTATCAATTATCCTAGTTTCACTTTATGGATATCTATCAATCTATTTAATTACTTTTTTAGTATATGATTAAAGTGTTATAATGTATTGCAACTGAAGTTTTGCATCATGATAGATTGTCCAAGTAGATTAGGTTTCAAACTGAAATTGATTGAGCACCTAACAAAAATGGAGCAACATAAAAAAGAGAAACATGCACGAAGAGGAGACTTTGGAAGACGAGGAGAAGAGAGAAAGCTTACATGGCATGACCGACATAGGAGCTGCAACAGAGAGAGACTTACGAAGTTGCACATGAATTGCTACAAATTATATGTGGCAAACTATATGTGGCAAATTTTAAATTTTCTTGTAGTGTAGTATTATTAAACATAGATACTAATTTTTCAATCTCTTAATTCTTCATGTCTTCTCTTAATTAGGTTCTTTTATATGATCAATCAAATAATTAATTTATAGAAAAGAATCTTACGTTGAATGATCAATCTTTTTTTAATTGTTTTTAGAGGAGGAATTAATAGTTAGAAGGACAATAAATTGTTAGACATAAGTCCATTTTTTGATATTATTGACAAACATACAACATGTGATAAATCTAACTTTTGAAATGAGTAAAATTTCAGGAACAACAACTCAACCCTACAAACTTGAGACAATTGCTTGGAACTCAAGGAATCAACAAAAGTTGAAAAATTGACTTAGCAAATCGATTTGACAAATCGATTTTGTAATAGGGTTGTTTGAAATTATGAATACTATGATTAGGAAATCGATTGGGCAAATCGATTTGCACATTTACTAAAAATCAAGTGTGCAAGTTAGTAGCATGCCGTTTTGCAAGCTAATCGATTTGACAAATCGATTGTTCCAATCACAAGACTATTCTGTTTGTTTAAATCGATTGATACAATCGATTGTGAGAGTTACAGAGCCAAGCCATTTATTAACAAATCGATTAGGCCAATCGATTTCATAAAATAAGTTTGAAAATAAACTTGGTCTGAGACAAACACAATCGATTGGCACAATCCATTGAACTATTTCTTTTGTAACAAGTTTGGCATCAATCAATTTGGTAAATCGATTGAATGAACCAACTGATAAATTGTTCTTCAGACATAAGTCCATAATCGATCAGGCACATCGATTAACATGATTTAAGCTAACTCTCTGTGATTAGCCAAATCGATTATGCAAATCGATTTGTTGAAAATCAGTTAGTCCCTGTGACCAGTGACATCGATTGGCACAATCGATTGGAACAAAAGTTTTAGTAACAGAGAAGACTTAGTATATGGCCAAATCGATTATGTAAATGTTTGAATCGATTGAGTAAATCGATTGTTTTGATCTCGTTGTTGGAACAAAACATCACAAATCGATTATGCAAATCGATTCGAATATGAATTGTTATTCAATTCTGAAGAATGCATTAAAATAATCGATTAGGTAAATCGATTAGTTTATGTAGTTTCAAGATTCAAGAAAAACAAGATTCGTGAAATCGATTTGATAAATCGATTGAGCATGATTTATAACAAGATTTTCAACAAAGACTCATCTGTTGTTTTTCCTGAAACTATATAAACTGTTTTCTAGTTCTTCTTCTCAGATAACAAAACATGATACTGACATAACTCATATCATTCACAGAACTGATAACGTTCTGATATCTCTTTCTCACATTGAAATAACATTGAACATTGCTTTTTCAGACTTGAACATTCATCATTCATGATCAACAAAGACTAAAAAAGATTGCAAAGAGAAAGAACATTTGAGAAGACAACAAAAGAATTTTCTATATATTTCTGTTTTAGACTTTCTGTAAACAAATTCTGTAATAAAATAATATTGAGAAATCCAGTTGAAACTGGTAGTGATCTTCTGTGTTGAGGGACTTCATCAAGAAAACACTGGACTGAAATCTTGGAAGAGTTTATGAGAGATAAGAGTGGTTTAAGATTGATAGGCGAGGAGCTGGAAGATCTGTAAACTGACACTACGAGATTCTATTGGAAAAGGCTAAGATCGGATTTGATCTTAGGACTGCACGTAGGCTGTCACATCGACGGCCGAACCAGTATAAAAATTACTGTGTACACTTTTCTTCCCTTATCTCTTTTATTTTATGCATTGCTTCTTGATTGATATTGATTGTAAGCAATAATAAAATTATGTGTTTATAGACATTACATGAATTGTTATTCTTGGCATGCTTGTGTATGAATCAATCTGTTGAATAATAATTGTTTCTGCTGCACTCTTCATTAAACAATAATTGTTATTGTTAATTTCCTTAGGATTGATTCTTTGGGACCTTGATATATCTTTTGTTTAATAAATTTTCAATTTAGTAAATTGTTTAGCATATTGTTGGAATAGGCATTATTCTTCACAATTTTTGTTAAACTGAGTTCATACTCCCCATCAATTGGCATCAAGAGCCTACTTTTTGTTAGAGTAATTCTCATAAAAAGACCATGACCTCAGAATTCCTAGGAGAGGGTGCTTCATTGGCTAGGCCCCCTGCCTTTAATGGGGCCTCCTATATGTATTGGAAACATAGAATTCTGATTTTCTTAGAGGCTGCTAGCATAGACATTTTAGATGCTGTTTTAGAGGGACCTTATGTGCCAAAAATTGTAGGAACTGATAATTCTTTCATTCCTAAGCCCATGGCTGACTGGTCTGAGGATGATAAGAAGAAGGTAGGTTATAATGCAAAAGCTAAGAATATTATAACTTCTGCACTTTCTGCTGATGAGTTTTTCAGGGTCTCCAACTGCAAAACAGCAAAGGAGATGTGGGATACTCTTCAACAGACACATGAAGGAACCACTGATGTGAAAAGAGCTCGTGTAAATACCTTGATGCATGAATATGAGCTGTTCAGCATGAAGAAAGAGGAATCAATTAATGACATGCAAACCAGATTTACACACATTGTCAACAACTTGATTGCATTAGGAAAGGAAATTGACAATGATCAATAAGTCAGCAAAGTCATGTGATGCCTAACCAGAGAATGGCAACCAAAAATCACTGCCATTGCAGAATCAAAGGATCTTGGAAGCATGGCGATAGCTACGCTGTTTGGCAAACTGCGGGAGCATGAAATGGAATTACACATACTCAATGAGGTTGAACAAATTGACAGAAAAAGGAAAGGATTGTCGTTGAAAGCCCAAACACATCATTCTAAGTCTGAACAAGAGAGCTGCTCAGATGAATCAAGCAGTGAGGATGATGAAGAGCCTGAGATTGGGTTACTTGTCAAGAAGTTTAAGAAATTTCTAAAAAAGAAAGACAACAAGTTCAGAAAACCATCCAGTTCTAAGACTAATGACACCAAGACAATAACTTGTTATGAATGTGGAAAAATAGGCCACATAAAGTCTGAGTGTTACAAGCTGCAAAATAAGAACAGAACTGCAAAGAACAAAGGCAAGGAACCAGCCCCCAAATCCAGAAAAGTTTATGTTGCATGGAATGATAATGACAATGAATCCTCTTCATCTTCTGAAGAAGAACAAGCAAATTTATGTCTTATGGCTAAAACAGACTCAGATTTAGATAGCGAAGTAAGTTCGTCTAATCCTTCTTATGATGAGCTACAAAATGCATTTAGTGAATTACATGATGAATATGTTAGTACCATTAAAAAATTGATTAGTACTAAGAAGTTACTAGAAGAGAAATGCATATTGTATAACGAAATTAAACTTGAGCATGAGTCCTTTAAAGTCATGAATGAAAATCTGAAAAAAGAGAATCATGCACTGCATTGTGATATTGAAAAGTTCAACAGTGGTAAAACCAAGTTAGATATGCTTCTCGGAAACCAAAAAAATTTGAATGAAAAATCTGGACTTGACTATAGGCCCAATGTGAATGTTAAACATAATCACAATAATCATGGCATTGGATATAGAAATGGTAAGCATAACCAGAAGTTTGGTAAATTTAGTCATATGCATAATATCTTTATCAAACCAAAACAGTATGCATCCTCTGCTGTCACATGTCATTTATGTTGTAGAAAAGGACATTTTGTTTACAATTGCAAATTTAAAAAACTTGCCAACAGAGGATGTAAGCAGATTTGGAAGGTCAAGACACAAAATGTTGAAACTGACCCCCCAGGACCCAATTTATGTTGGGTACCTAAAATGAAATTCTGATTTTGTTGCAGGTATGCTTGAGATCCACAAGGCACCAATGGTACCTTGACAGTGGATGCTCAAAGCATATGACAGGGGACAAGTCAATGTTCCTGTCCCTAATCCTAAAAGAAGGTGGATTTGTCAAATACGGTGATAACAACAAGGGCAAGATCTGTGGAATTGGTGACATTGGCAGCGAATCAACTGCTATTATCAAAAACGTCTTATACGTGGAAGGGCTAAAACACAACCTTCTAAGTATAAGTCAGCTGTGTGACAATGGTTTTCAAGTAAGCTTTTCACCACTTTCTTGCATAATTGAGAAAAAGGATGTTAAAAGTATCAAACTGGTTGGTGATAGAATAAACAATATTTACATGTTGGATTTACATGATGTGCCTGCTGATTCTGTTTGTTGCTTATTATCAAATGCTGATGAGACGTGGTTATGGCATAAACGTGTTGCGCATATTCATATAGATCATTTGAATAGACTTGTTAGTAAACAGCTAGTTATAGGACTCCCTGACAAGAAGTTTACTAAGGACAGGTTATGTGATTCTTGTGAGCAAAGTAAACTTGTCAAATCTTCTTTTCCCCCAATAGACATGGTCAAAACCAGTAGGGTTTTGCAGCTGATTCACATGGACCTCTTTGGTCCATCCCAAGTGAGAAGTTTTGGAGGTAATATGTATGGTTTCATGTTAATTTGTGACTATTCTAGATTCACCTGGACTTACTTTCTGACTCATAAAAGTGATGCTTTTTCTGTTTTCAAAAAGTTTGCAAACTTGGTACAAAATGAAACAAGTTAGAAAATAATGTCCATCAAAAGCAATCATGGAGGTGAATTCCAAAATGATTCTTTTGATACTTACTGTGAACAGAATGGTATTCATCATATGTATTCAGCCCCTAGGACACCACAACAAAATGGTGTAGTGGAAAGGAAAAATAGGTCTTTAGAGGAGTTAGCTAGGACTATGCTTAAAGACTCAAAGGTTCCTAAGTATATCTGGGCTGATGCAATTAACACTGCCACACAAGTTGTCAACAGGGTTTTGATTAGGCCAATCCTTAGGAAAACTCCCTATGAGTTGTACAAGGGTAGAAAGCCAAATATTTCCTACTTTAGAGTCTTTGGGTGAAAGTGCTTTGTGTTGAACAATGGCAAAGAACACCTAGGTATGTTTGATCCCAAGGCAGATGAGGGTATCTTTCTAGGTTATTCCCAAACTAGAAAAGCCTATAGAATCTACAACAAAAGGACAAAGACCATAGAAGAGTCAATTCATGTTAAGTTTGATGAACTTTTTAAAGAAAACTTGAACAACACTCCTTCTATGGTTGATGCCTCTTTAGATGATGTTGTGGAATCTGAACCTATAGAACCAAAGGAAACTGCCCCTCCACCCAATAGTTACTGTGTTGAGCCTATTAGGGTAGATGAGTTACCTAAGGAGTGGAAGTTTAGTAGAAACCATCCCATAGATAACATCATAGGTGACATCTCTAAAGGAGTGGCAACTAGGAGGAACCTTAGGCATTTTTGTAACCTTACAGCCTTTGTATCTCAGATTGAACCTAAGAACATTAAGGAGGCCTTACTAGATAGTGAGTGCATACTTGCTATGCAAGAGGAGTTAAATCAATTTGAGAGGAACAAGGTGTGGCATCTAGTACCTAAACCAGAAAATAAGCACAACATAGGAACGAGATGGGTGTTTAGGAACAAATTAGATGAGAATGGAGTCATCACTACAAACAAAGCTAGATTAGTGGCCAAGGGTTACAATCAGGAAGAAGGGATAGATTTTGATGAGACCTATGCCCATGTAGCTAGGCTAGAAGCCATTAGAATACTACTTGCTTATGCATGTATAATGGACTTTAAGCTTTATCAAATGGATGTGAAAAGTGTCTTTCTCAATGGTGATATCCAAGAGGAAGTTTTTGTTAGCCAAACACCTGGTTTTGAGAATCCAGATTTTCCTAATCATGTATACAAGCTAACAAAAGCCCTCTATGGGTTGAAACAAGCTCCAAGAGCTTGATATGAGAAGCTCAGCAATTTCCTTATTCAACAAAACTTTTTAAGAGGAAATGTTGACAAGACACTTTTCATAAAAACTAATGGAAATGACATCTTGCTAGTCCAAGTTTATGTTGATGACATAATCTTTGGATCTACAAACAATAAGTTGTGCAAAGATTTTAAAAATTTAATGAAAGGTAAATTTGAAATGTCAATGATGGGTGAACTATCCTATTTCTTGGGATTTCAAATTAACCAAAGCAAGCAACGCATTTTCATTAGTCAAACTAAATATTGCAATGATTTGATAAAGAAATTCAGTTTTGATAACTTCAAGTCCATTGATACTCCCATGAGTCAAGGAAACCACTTAGATAGAGATGAGAAAGGTAAACCAATAGATGTTACAAGGTATAGATGTATGATAGGATCATTGCTCTATCTCACTGCAAGCAAGCCTGACATCATGTTCAGCATTTGCATGTGTGCGAGATACCAATCCAATCCCAAAGAGTCTCACCTTAGTGCAGTGAAAAGGATATTTAGATATCTAGTTGGAACTAGGAGTCTAGGCTTGTGGTATCCTAAAGGATCAACCTGCACTTTAGTCGGATATTCGGATTCAGACTTTGTTGGATGCAAACTAGATAGGAAAAGTACATCAGGTACTTGTCACCTACTAGGAAACTCTCTTGTGTCTTGGTTTAGCAAGAAACAAACAAGCATTGCACTTTCAACAGCTGAGGCTGAGTACATTGCAGCTGGAAGTTGCTGTGCTCAGATCCTTTGGATGAAACAACACTTATCGGATTTCGGTGTTGATTTAGGAACCGTTCCTATTCTTTGCGATAACACAAGTGCAATTAGTATCACTAAGAACCCAGTGATGCACTCAAGAACCAAACACATTAAGATAAGGCATCATTTCATTCGGGACCAATTTCAAAGTGGAAATATCAAGCTGGAATATGTCAACACAGCTGATCAGTTGGCTGACATATTTACCAAAGCCCTGCCAAGGGAAAACTTCCTTCACATTAGGATGAAACTAGGTATCATAGATCCTACTGAGATATGATTTCTGTGTCAAATCGATTGGATAAATCGATTATCCTGTATATACACAGGAAAATGGCTTTATGAAATTGATTACGCAAATCGATTTATGCCATACAGTGACTATTTTTAAAAATAGGAACACGATAATCGATTTGGCAAATCGATTTGTTATTCCCAGCTTCAGATGCTTTAACTTTCCCATTTCAATCGATTAGGGTATTCGATTGACCACTTGGTATATTGTTTAAAGAATCGATTTGGACAATCGATTAGTTTGGCCCCAGACATCAAAGTTGAAGAATTTTTCCAGACTCTACCTCGAAATCGATTTGGGAAATTGATGCTGAGATGAGTACCTTTCTGGACTGATATGAAAGTTGCTGAACTGATACGAAATCGATTGTAGACATCGATTAAGTAACTAAGGTAATCGATTGACATTATGACCGTTACAGTTTTTTTACTAGTCGTTACAGTCTCAGTTGATTCATCTTCCCCAGCAACGGTAAGTAAATCGATTGGCCCAATCGATTTACGCACCTGATAGTATAAAAAGAACAGTTGCAATCGATTCCACCCACTTTGATCAAACCCTAACATTGATTTCGCGCTATATCCTCAGCAAACTAACTCAAACCTCTGCTGTTTCTCTGTTTACAATCCATACAAACTCACTTCTCTGATCTTTTCTATCTTAGTTTTAGCTTCTAAACTACTTACAATGGCTAGGGTTAAACAAACTGCACCTAACACCCCTTCACCATCTTCTTCATCTAGTGGGAGAACCCCCTCACCTCCTCCAACTCTGTCAAAACGTGTTTATGTGCCAACACATAAGATTTTGGCAAAAGAAAAAGGCAAAGGCATTGTCGTCGATCAAGGCATGTCCAAGAAACCAAAGGAGCTACCAACAGAAAAATTACTTGCTGATGCGATGAAGGAAATCACTCAAAAGAAGAAGAAGAAAAAGAGTGTTTCCTCGACTCCACAGAAGAAGGCAGCAGTCACTCAGGATAAACCAGTTGAAGAGTTTAAACAACCTCCTGCCTTCATAAAAAGGAAGATACATGAGGCTCGCACCTTAGACTTCCCTTACTTCGATCAAGATGGCTTCACATTTCAAGACCATCTACGATTTCACGGTTTAGAAGAGTTTTTATCCTGCTCTCTCGACACATATCCAAATTTGATTTGTGCTTTCTATTCAACGTTCAAGATGACTGACACAGGATTCAAAGCAACGGTTAAAGGAAAGAAAATTTCCGTGACATTTGAGGAGTTCTCGAAGCTTTCGGGACTGCCTTATCATGGAAATTCTGTTGACGATAGCTCCGAAGCTGATGCAGCTGATGAAGGCTGGGAAGCTACACTGGAGAGGCAAACAGCAGTGCAGGACCTGATGGTCGATGGGTTTGTTGAATCTGTTTCATTACCAATCGGCCAAATGAAGGTTCAGCAAAGGATGCTGATGTATGCTCTCACCCGGATGCTTGTCCCACGATCCGGAAATCACGCAGTTGTCCAAAGGTTGGACATCACTTTGCTGTGGGGACTATGCAAAGAGCTCAAGACGAGCTGGGCATGGATTGTCCTCAAACACATGTTGGAAGCTGCACAGGGAAAGCTTGTGCTTCCATACCCCCAGCTGATCACAAAAATTCTGGAGCACTTCAAAGTGTCGTTCAAGAATGAAGAATCATCCAAAACCATCCTTACTTTTGGTGAATCCATTGTGAACCAAATGCAGCTGCGAAAAGTGAATGGCGTTTGGAAAAGACCTCAAACGAATGCTGAACAAACTCAGCAAAACACTGGACCAGTTGTTGAGCTAGTTGCAGCTAGTTCTGAAGTCTTTGCCAAACTGCTGGAATTCATGGCAGCACAGGCAGCTCACAACATCAAAGTGGAGGCGTCGAATGCAAGGATGGAGGCTGTTATCGAAAAGCTTCAATCTGATTTGAACCTGGTTGCACAGGATGTTGCAGCAATCCAAGAACATCTAGGCATTAAATTATCTTTTAGTGATGTTGCTGAGATTGGCAGACAAGCAACTGAAGAACCACTTCCTACGCAATTAGATAGGGCTGAACCTCATGTTGAGGAGAGACCTGCTGAGGGTAATATAGCGGTCTCAGCCTCTTCCTTAGATAATAATGAGGAACATCCAAATCTAGATGTTTAGGATTTTAGATTCTTTGTTGTATTGCGCTGATTTGTTTTTTTTCTGCGTAATGATCTGGTTATATGTACTATTTTGTGGATGTATATGAAAAACTGGATTTATGATTAAGTTGGTTGATCTATATTGATGATTTCTATTATGTGCCATAATCTGTTTTAAACTGTTTTTGTTTTTGATCTAACGCCACCAGTGTTCAGTCTTGTTACTAACACAGGGGGAGCAATCTTCTGCAGATAACTTCTCCATTCATGATTCTCTCCTTTACTCCTTTTTGGATTAACTGACAAAGGGGGAGAAAATTTATAACTTGTTAACTTGCATTACTTATTGCACATAGTCCGATTTTAGTGTTAAGTGGTGCTTGCTCTGATACTGCTTTTGCAACACTACTTATATTTGCTTTGATAGCTCTGATATTAGTGTTGATACTTTCTGATAGCTCTGATACTGCTATAATTGATGATACTCTCTGATAGCTCTGATACTGCTATAATTGATCAGTTTGATTTTCTTGATTTGCTCTGATTCTGATTTGCTTGATTTGCTCTGATTCTGATAAACAAACTGATCTGATACTATTGCGCTATTGCAAAATGCTCTGATACAATCTATTTTTTTTTTTGTGTGTTATCAAATGCTCTGATACAATCTGATACTGTTATGGCATTGATAATACATAATATATGTCAGATCTGTCTTGTTGTATAGCTCTAACCCAAATTCCAAAGTATGAACAGCATGACTGCTCAAATTTACGGGGAGCTTCTTTTTTTTGTAATTATAATGTCGTTCCTTTAAATGTTTCTCAAGTTAAAATTGTATGTTTGTCATTTAATCAAAACGGGGGAGATTGTTAGACATAAGTCCATTTTTTGATATTATTGACAAACATACATCATGTGATAAATCTAACTTTAGAAATGAGTAAAATTTCAGGAACAACAACTCAACCCTACAAACTTGAGACAATTGCTTGGAACTCAAGGAATCAACAAAAGTTGGAAAATTGACTTAGCAAATCGATTTGACAAATCGATTTTGTAATAGGGTTGTTTGAAATTGTGAATTCGGTGATTAGGAAATCGATTAGGCAAATCGATTTGCACATTTACTGAAAATCAAGTGTGCAAGTTAGTAGCATGCCGTTTTGCAAGCTAATCGATTTGACAAATCGATTGTTCCAATCACAAGAATATTCTGTTTGTTTAAATCGATTGACACAATCAATTGTGAGAGTTACAGAGCCAAGCCATTTACTAACAAATCGATTAGGCCAATCGATGTCATAAAATAAGTTTGAAAATAAACTTGGTCTGAGACAAACACAATCGATTGGCACAATCCATTGAACTATTTCTTTTGTAACAAGTTTGGCATCAATCGATTTGGTAAATCGATTGAATGAACCAACTGATAAATTGTTCTTTAGACATAAGTCCATAATCGATCAAGCACATCGATTAACATGATTTCAGCTAACTCTCTGTGATTTTCCAAATCGATTATGCAAATCGATTTGTTGAAAATCACTTAGTCCCTATGACCAGTGACATCGATTGGCACAATCGATTGGAACAAAAGTTTTAGTAACAGAGAAGACTTAGCATATGGCCAAATCGATTATGTAAATGATTGAATCGACTGAGTAAATCGATTGTTTTGATCTCGTTGTTGGAAAAAAAACATCACAAATCAATTATGCAAATCGATTCAAATATGAACTGTTATTCAATTTTGAAGAATGCATTAAAATAATCGATTAGGTAAATTGATTAGTTTATGTAGTTTCAAGATTCAAGAAAAACAAGATTTGCGAAATTGATTTGGTAAATCGATTGAGCATGCTTTATAACTTTAATGAATCGATTGGGCAAATCGATTCATCTGTTGTTTTTCCTGAAACTATATAAAGTATTTTCTAGTTCTTCTTCTCAGATAACAAAACATGATATTGACATAACTCATATCATTCACAGAATTGATAACTTTCTGATATCTCTTTCTCACATTGAAATAACATTGAACATTGCTTTCTCAGACTTGAACATTCATCATTCATGATCAACAAAGACTGGAAAAGATTGCAAAGAGAAAGAACATTTGAGAAGAAGACAGCAAAAGAATTCTCTGTATATTTCTGTTTTAGACTTTCTGTAAACAAATTCTGTAATCAAATAACATAGAGAAAAACCAGTTGAAATCGGTAGTGATCTTCTGTGTTGAGGGACTTCATCAAGAAGACACTAGACTGAAATCTTGGAAGAGTTTATGGGAGATAAACTTTGGGATTCAGGGAGATAAGAATAGAATAGGAAGAGTGGTTTAAGATTGATAGGCAAGGAGTTGGAACATCTGTAAACTGACTCTGCGAGATTCTATTGGAAAAATATCGGATTTGATCTTAGGACTGGACGTAGGCTGTCAAATCGACGGCCGAACCATTATAAAAATTACTGTGTACACTTTCCTTCCCTTATCTCTTTAAATTTCTGCATTGCTTCTTGATTGATATTGATTGTATGCAATAATAAAATTTTGTGTTTATAGACATTACATGAATTGTTATTCTTGGCATGCTTGTGTATGAATCAATCTGTTGAATAATAATTGTTTCTGCTGCACTCTTCATTAAACAATAATTGTTATTGTTAATTTCCTTAGGATTGATTCTTCGGGACCTTGATATATCTTTTGTTAAATAAATTTTCAATTTAGTAAACTGTTTAGCATATTGTTGGAATAGGCATTATTCTTCACAATTTTTGTTAAACTGAGGTCATACTCCCCATCAATTGGCATCAAGAGCCTACTTTTTGTTAGAGTAATTCTCATAAAAAGACCATGACCTCAGAATTCCTATGAGAGGGTGCTTCATTGGCTAGGCCCCCTGCCTTTAATGGGGCCGCCTATATGTATTGGAAACATAGAGTGCTGGTTTTCTTAGAGGATGCTAGCATAGACATTTTAGATGTTGTTTTAGAGGGACCTTATGTGCCAAAAATTGCAGGAACTGATAATTCTTTCATTCCTGAGCCTAAGGCTGACTGGTCTGAGGATGATAAGAAGAAGGTAGGTTATAATGCAAAAGCTAAGAATATTATAACTTCTGCACTTTATGCTGATGAGTTTTTCAGGGTCTCCACGTTAATAGTTTGATTTAGTTATTAAAAATCACTTTGAAATTAAGTTCAGTGCAATTTTGAACTGGTTTAAATTAATTTATAAATATAAAATAAGTTTAATATTTTGAACAACTTTTTAGTTAAAATTGATTTTAAAATAGTTATTCAAAAAAAAATTGAAATTCTTTTGATAAAAAATATCAATATTTTTCGAGATAAATAAATGTAAAAAATTTTCCTATAAAAAATTTCAGAAAAAGAAATGTTTTAAATTTTTCTCAAAAAATATTTCAACAAAAAAATAATTTAACTTGTTTTTACATAAAAATAAATTTTAAAAGTTTTGTAAGAAAGAAAATCTTATTTGAAGTTAAACATTTTTTAAATTGTTAAACTAATTTTTAAATTAAATTTAATTAATTGAATGATTTTAAATATGTAGTACAATTTATAAACCATTTAAAAGATTTGATTTTTATGATGAAATAGAATCCAATTTATTAATATGGTTCAATTAACCATATTTTCTCACACCCATAAAAAGGAGGCCACGGATTCTTCGAAGTCTTGTTCCAAAACAAGGTTTATGCACTTGAGGTATTAGGATTTCACAATTTTGGACACGAGGGGTACTAGTAGGACGTGGTAACCTAAACAAGGACACTTGCAGATGGTGTACATAAAAATCCCTACGTGGCAAGGAAAAAAAAGCCTCAGGTTTTGAAAATTCTAGCAATGCAAATGTCCCCGCTCAATATTCAATTTTTTGTTACTATTGTAATTATATTTTATTATTATTATTATTATTATTATTATTATTATTATTATTATTATGTGTAATTCAACACAATAGACAAAACTAAAGTAAGTATACAAAATATTAAAATGGTAAATAATAAAATGTAATCTTAAACGAAAATTTAGTATTTTTTTGACCGAAATTTAAAATAAATAATATATAGTTGTGCATCATTAAAGTAAATTAAATATCTATATGTGTTTTATTTATTATATTTCTTTTACAATCAATTATATGTATACATATACAAACATTTCAAATTTACTTATCGATTTAAAGAGGATCATTGAAGAAAAGAAAGAACAATGATCAATACACAGAAGTTTATTATGATAACTTTGATGGTAGTTCTTCTATTCTCAATAGGTATGTAGACAATTTACATAATAGAATTTGAATTTTTTATATATTTTTTTTTATGCATATTGATTATTTAGTACACTAATACTACTCTTTTCAATAGGTTCGACACATTTGACACTTAAATTCTAGAAATGATATTCTCTATGTTCCCAAACACCTAATTGCAATGCATTCTGCACTGGCAAGGGATATTATCAAGGAGATTGTAATCCAGATATTTCTAATCCTAATCTTATATTGTGTTGTTGTTACAATTTTAATGGTCATAAACTTGTAAATTAGACTTTTTCTTCTAGCTTGACGAAAATATTATCTTTTATAAATATAAATAAGCTTTATTAGAAGTAATAAAACATAAAATATTATTATAAAGTATGATCGAAAAACTATGAGATAACTAATAAATATAAATGTGTTATATTTGCATGAATGGTACACAATATTTGGTCTTTGAGATGAGAAATAATTATCGTAAGTTCAAATTATAACTCTGACTAAAAAACGTCGATTTAAATTTTAAAATAATAATTTCGTATTTAAAGTTACTCTTACAATTTTTAATGTTTGACATTTGTTTTTGGAATTCCTCCTTTAAATATTTTTTTTTCTCCTATTGATCCATTAAATATCAAAATATTCATGTATTGGTCCCATTTTCCATAATGTTGTTGTTATGCAAATCAAAGTTAAGAAAATGATGTTTTTAATTTAGTTTTATTAAAAATTAAATTAAATGACTTTTGCACTAAAGTTATAATATTATAAAACTCCATTATTTTAAAGACTTGTTTGTGTGGTAAAATCAAAATTATCGTTGTATGTATAGGATCATTTAGAATAACTTTCTTTTTGAATTGGACGAGTTAAGACATTGCACGGACATTTGCATGTTACTTTTATGGAGGAAGAATTTGTCCACCGCGGGCAAATATTTGTGTTAGTCGCAATTATGAATTTCATTTGGATGTATTTAAATTGAAAAATGTTAAAAATCAAACACCTGTTTGATAGGGATGGCAATAAAATTTGCATATGCGAGTATTCATCTGAATCTGTTTGATTTGGACGGGAAAAATCCGCTTTAATTACATGCGGGTGCAGATTTTTCCTGACATTAAAATTCGGGGGTGGAGGCGGGTTTGGGGGTGGAGGCGGGTTTGGGGGTGGTGATATTATCCCTGCACCCGCACCCAAACCTGCCCCGCAAGTATTATTATTATAATTTTTAAATTTTATATACATATATATATAATATATTTAATATTTTTTTAAATATTAAAAATTATAATTTTATCTCTATATAAAATATTTTTTAATTTTATTATTATTTTATAATAATTATTTTATTATAATAAATATGATTTTTAAACTTATAATTTTATATATATGAGTGGGTGCGAGTGCGGGCGAAAAAACCCGAGACCCGTAGCGGGCGGGGATGGGTGCCTAAATTTTACACCTGCTATATAAAACGGAGACGAGTACAGATTTTCCCCGATAAATCGGTGCGGGTGTGGAGGAGGCGAAATTCGCCCCGTCTCGTTATCATGTAGGGATGGCAATGGGTAGGGTTTGGGTAGGGTACTGTAGTACCCGTACCCATACCCGCAGTTTAAAAAAATACCCATACCCGTGCCCGTACCCTCTTGGGTATCAACTTTAATACCCGTACCCTTACTCTCTGGGTACCTAAGTGCCCGTACCCGTACCCATTACCCACACTTTAACTAAAATAAATCGATAAATAAATATTATTTTGTGATTAAATTTAAAATGGATAAATACCACATATAATCCCTTAACTTAATTTAAGTTAACGTTTTAGTCCTTTATCTTTTTTTTTCTCCCGATTTTGTCCTTTATTTTAATTTTAAGTGACAATTTAATCTTTTTTGTTTTAAAATGTTAACAATGTTATTCTTTTTTTTTACAAAAATTCATCAAAATTTTCAAACAAAACTCATAAATTTAGTTATATTCTTTAATATAAAATAAACTTTATCAAATTTGTAACTCAAATCTTCAAATAAACTCATATTTGTCATTCTTTATTTGATGTTGTTAGAGATAAAAATATGAGTTTATTTAAAGATTTAAGTTATAAATTTGATGAAATAGTATTATATTGAGGTTGATAATTAATTTTATGTGTTTTGTTTGAAATTTTTGATGAATTTTTTGAAATTTTGCATAAAATAAGGATAAAATTGTTGACATTTTAAAACATAAAAGATCAAATTGTCACTTAAAATTAAAATAAAGGACCAAATCGGGGGAAAGAAAAAGATAAAAGACTAAAACGTTAACTGAAATTAAGTTAAGGGACTATATGTGGTATTTATCCATTTAAAAATTATCCAAATATCATAAATTAAATCATAAAATATTATAAACCAAAATATTTTCTAACTCAAAACATTTCAAGTGAACACTCGTTACAATACACATTCAAATATCCATAATAATATTTTATGAAGTTGCAAGTCTTACGACAATATTATTTGAGATCAGTAAAAACAATTTATAAGTTGCAAGTATAATTATAAAGACATAATTAATAAGATATAATTCTTAGTTATAAAGTCACAATTATTTAACTATTAATCATAATCAAATTCTTAAAAAGTTTACAAACGTTTATCTTTTGATTTGATTATAAATATTGTAATCGTTCAAATGATATTAATAGATATTAAAACATAAAGAAAAACAATTAATTATACTAAATATTAGTATAATAAATAAATAATATATTTATATAAGTGCGGGTGCGGGGCGGGTACTATAGTACCCGTACCCGTACCCATACCCGCTTAATTTTGCGGGTAATTACTCGTCCCCGTGCCCATACCCATTATGCGGGTTTTTACCCTACCCATTGTGGGTTTTTTTTGCGGGTACCCACTGGGTCTGGGTCTAATTGCCATCTCTATTATCATGTCCTACCGTTTGACATTATGGGAGAGAAAATATAGAGATAATAATAAGATAAATATAATATAATGGTGATGATGAAAACAAAATTAGACAATATTAGACCTTAAATTATGACAAATAATAAACAACAAATAAATATTAGCATTTAATAAAACAAGATAGAATTAGAAAATTCCAAAACATATAGAATTTGGCTAAGGCGTGCAAAAGAATTCGCCATCATAGATAAATTAGTCGGTTATTATTCTCATAAGTAATACTTAAAACTTTCTAGGATACAATAATTATTTTTATCCAACGCTGCATGTAAATAGAAAAGATAAATGAATGGTTATTACAAACACAAACACCCAATATTTTTTTTAAAGATATATGATGATTTTTTTTTTCGTAGCTTAAAAACGAGGAACAATTATGTGTAAATTTTTTGTAGGTATTTATACATTTTATCTTTAAAAAAAAAATTAATAAAAATAGTGCTCTCCTTTTCTACCGCCAAAACTCACCCAGATACGGTTACAGCCTGGCAGGTCCACATTGTTAATAATGAAAAGCGGAAGAAGATAGACATCTAAAAGACAACCACTCTAAAGTTTCGTAGCATAGAATGAACAAAACTATAGTTAATAGGGTTACAATGAGTATATATACAAAAGAATAGAAATGTCTAAAGTACCCTTATTACTAATATATAATAATATTATCTAACATCTCCGCTCAAACTCACGATGCATTAACATTGAGCATCGAGAGTTTTTCAACTTAAAAACGGAAATGTTTAATGGAATGCATCTTTGTGAACAAATCAACAATCTGTAAAGAAGAAGAGACAAACGGTAGAGTAATGGTTCCATGTTGAAGATGATGACGAATAAAGTGACAATCAATCTCAATGTGTTTGGTGCGTTCATGAAAGACCAAGTTGGGAGCAATTTGAATAACACTCTTGTTATCACAGTGCATCGGAGTTGGCTCAGAAAGAGAGATACCTATATCAGACAAAAGTCAACGCAATCAAATTATTTCAACGGTAGTGGACGCCATAGCACGCTACTCAGCTTCTGTAGAGGAGCGAGAGACAATGTCTTGTTTCTTACTCTTCCAAAAAATAAGAGAGTCTCCAAGAAAGATACAAAACCCTGTGGTGGATTTACGATATGTGGTGTCACCAACCCAATCAGCATCAGAATAAGCTCGTAACTCTAATGAGGATGACGATAGAAATAGAAGGCTTTGAAATTGAGTTCTTCGAAGATAACGAAGAATAAGAACAATTGTTGCCCAATGTACTGTAGTGGGAGAGACAACAAACTGACTAACAACATGAACAACATAAGCAATATCAGGTATGGTAATCGTAAGATACACTAAACTGCCAACCAAAGTACGATACAATGTAGAATTTGGTAAAGGAACACCATCTGAGGGAACATATTTCACATTCAACTCAATAGGAGTAGTTGCTGCTCTAGTATTAGAAAGATGAATCTGTTCAAAAATGTTAGCAATGCACTTGGATTGAGAAAGAAGGTAGCCTCTAGGAGAGTTGGCAACTTCAATCTCCAAGAAAAAGCGAAGAGTTCCCAAGTCCTTCATCTCAAACTGTTTAGCTAATTGCAATTTCAACTCATTGATTCCACTAACATCATCACCTATAATAATCATATCATCAACATATAGAGAAAGTATAATGCGACCATAAGTGGTAGACCTTATAAACAATGCAAAATCATGTTCACTAGAGCGGAAACCAAGAGAAGTGATCACAATAGAGAATTTCTCAAACCAAGCTCGAGGATCCTGTTTAAGACCACATAAAGCCTTTTTTAACTTACATATTTCCCCTTGATTATGAGAAACTCCTTGTGGGGTGACCATATAGACTTCTTCGTGAAGCTCACCATTTAAAAAAGTATTTTTGACATCCATTTGGGAAATATGCCATTGACGAACAGATGCAACTGCAATAAGAGTACGAATAGTGGTCATCTTGGCTACAGGAGCAAAAGTTTCTTCATAATCCATACCATATTGTTGAGAGAAACCCTTAGCAAAAAGATGTGCATTGTAGCGCTTAATTGACCCATCAGACTTAGTTTTGATCTTTTATATCCAACAAGACCCAATATCACATTTTCCAGGAGGAAGAGGTACTAATTCCCAAGTATTGGTTTTGTGCAATGCAGATAATTCTTCTGTCATAGTCTGTTGCCAAAGAAGATCAAGAACGTCCTCTTTATAGGAAGAGGGCTCAGACAAACTGTGAACAGAGGTTAAGAAAGAAACAAACGAAGTTGATTAAGTGGAATAGACAAAATCAGGTAACTGAGTAGACTTACGTTGACGAGAGCGGTAACGAGGAGGATCAACAATCGCAGAAGGTGGTTGGATAGTCGGGGGGATAAGAGGGATGTCATCATGTGGAGTATTAGTATTTGTCCTGCAATTCTCAACATTACAATCACTAGAAGCATAATTATTAGGACCAAATGGATCAATATGGGTTGGTTAAGAAACTCTTAATAATCTGAGAATCAGAGGAAATAAAGTAAAAAGGGATATGCTCAAGAAAAACAACATTACGAGATACATAAAGTTTTCTTGCATGAGAATCATAATAATGATAACCCTTTTGACCATCCCCATAACCAAGAAAAATACACATGGCTGAACGAGAAGACAACTTACTGCGCTCTACTTGAGGGCGAAGAACAAAACAAGTAGAACCAAAAACTTTCAAAGAATAGTAATCAGGGGTAGATGCATACAATTTTTCAAAGGGAGACAAACTTGATATGATAGAGGATGGAATTCTATTAATAGCATGAACAACATCAAGAAGTGTTTCTCCCCAAAACTCACTAGGAATTGAAGCGGACAATAAAAGGGAACGAGCAGTCTCTATAATATGACAGTGTTTCCTTTCAACAACTCCATTTTGTTGAGGAGTACCAGTACAAGATGTTTGGCGGAGGGTTCCATCATAAGAAAGTAATTCAGAAAAATTATTAGACGTATATTCACCACCTAAATCACAACGAAAACACTTTATAACAGAATTATGTTGAGTTTTGACCATTACACGAAACATATGATAAATGTCAAAAAATTCAGACCGATTTTTCATAAGATAAACCCAAAAATAACGAATGTAATCATCAATAAACGAAACATAATATCCAGATCCACCTTTGGTGTGAGAACTGGTGAGGCACCCCAAACATCAGAGTGAACTAAATCAAAAGACGCGTGTGAAACGGAAACACTTTTACTAAACGGTAAAGCTAGAAGTTTAGCAAATTTACAACCACAACAATCTGAGATATCACAGGTTTGCAACTTTCCTAAGGCTCCAGTAGAAGCCAAATATTTTAATCTAGAAGTACAAACATGTCCAAGGCAGGAATGCCATACATAAAAACTAGAAGATAAGGAATTCAAGCGAAAACTAGATAAAAAGTTAGGAGTAGTTGTTGAGGCTGCAGTATCTGGGAGTCGCAGGTCATCCAAAACATAAAGTCCCCCTTGTATATGACTTGTCCCAATCAGCCTTCCAGAATGTGGATCCTTCACACAACAAGAAATGGAAGAAAACATAATCGAATAACCGAGATAACATATTTGACTAACAGAAGCAAGGCTCAAAGTAAGAATAGGAATATAATGAACATCAGAAAGAGACATGTTAGGTGTCGAGACAGAACCAACACTTGCTATAGTGGCATAGGAGTGCCGTCAACAGTCATAACCGACATATACGAGAAAGGTTTCACAGACACATAAGATTTATCATCGTATGTTATATGATGAGATGCTTCCGAATCAAGAATCCATATGGAAGGAGATATACATGACATACCAGAGGAGTTCAAACAATTAGAAGAGGTGGCAGACATGGCATGTGATTGAGTGGCAAAAAGTTTTTGAAGCTGTTCTACAATATCAGATATTTGGGAAGCAGTCTCAAATGAGTATACAGAATCAGAACTAGAGACAATGGTAGGAGGAGCAGAAGCAACAACATTGGACGATGGTCCCCTAAAATTCTTCTTATGTGCTCTCCCCAATTTCGGACAATGTTCTTTCCAATGTGCTTGAAGAAAATCATCCTTAGCACCAGCCATAACAAATAATGACAGAAAAATACGACAAACACAGTCACTGAGACAAAATAAATTAGGGATAATCTAGTGTTGTGCGAGCATGATTTCACCCCTACAGATGTTGTTACGCCGATCCGACCGTTGAAGACATGAATGTTGCGAACTGCTGTCCAAAAATCAGCCTGATCCAACAGATAACGAATGCGCAATCGATGTTTTTGTAAGACTTATTTAACAAAATCAGGAATAGGGTTACTCTTCACTTTTCTCTTTTGATGGTTGTCTTTCCTATCAAAATAGTCTCTCTCTTCTTTATAGTAGATCTCAAAATCAACCAAAGCTCTTTTATACCATGTTAACAATGAAAGGAGGAAGAAGATAGACAACCAAAAGACAACCACTCTAGGGTTTCATAACATAGAATGAACAAAAATATAGTTAATAGGGTTACAATGAGTATATATACAAAAGAATAGAAATGTCTAAAATACCTTTATTACTAATATATAATAATATTATCTAACACACATGAGTTAGGGTACAAATTTTCTAAATTCATTAAAAATTACGATACTGATATCAAAATAAAAATATGAATATTATAATTACAAATATATATATATAGGTATCAAATTTTGATAATTTTATTTATTGTTTACTTAAACTGTTAAATTTAAAATTTTGCATTTATATATATTATTTTTGACAATTTGTAAATTATAGTATATATCATTTGAAAATTGGAGAATAAATACCTTCAATACTACATAATTAGTGATAGCTATAATCTGTATAGAAACAATAGAAACTGAAAGAAAAAAAAGAGGAAAATAGAAAATAAGAGATAAACTAAAATGATATACATTAAACATTAAAATGTAATATGTATAAGTGCGTCTGTATAACTACAAGACTTTGAATTGGCTCACCGGTTAAGTTTTGGAATTTACATTCAATTATTAGGTTCAATTCCTCCTACCAAAAAATTCGTTGAGTTGTGTGAAAAAGTACACTTTTATAGTGTTTGCATTTGACAACATCATACACATGTTATACACATGTTTTACGTATCTTTTAAGTATTTATTTATGTTTGTTTTTGTAGTTTTTATCCAACATTATGAGGTACTTAAATAAATTGTTCCCTTTTGATTCTTAGATTAATTAGGTACGTATGTTTTTCATTTATTCACTAATTAGATATTTTGCGTAATTTTGTGTTAATTTTTTTATTTCCCAAGACAGGTTGATCGTTTAAGTAGAACAGTTCTACTAAAGTTTAGAAGTTATTATTATATTGTCTAATGATAAAATGATTACAAATTGCAAATATTATTTTATTACTATTATATATGAGTTACTTCGTTTAATAACTCATTGTCAACGATAAATTACACTGATCCAATCGTTCATTATTTTAGAACCAATTTTTTTAAAGAACTATGTCCTTTACTTATTTTAATGATAACAAAATTATTTTGTGGGAACAATTTAAAGTACAAATATTTTGTTTAAGTGTGCAGATCAAATTATTGAATAAATCTTTGTACTGCATTCTCTGATGTATGATCTAAGTTAAAGAAACATCAAGACTCTGCTCTGATTTTTGTATTCTAAGTCTAGTGAATGCACTCTAAAATGTGCCTCGAGTGACACTATCTAATACAAGAAATGCTTTCATTTCATCTAATCGTCTGCCTTCATTCAAAAATCACCGTTTTGATATAAAAGTCAACACTCAAGATAGTTAATGCTCTAATCAAAGTAATCGCTTTGAAGTAACAAGCTCTGAAAAAAGTCAAAGTGATAAATAGTCAATGTTTTGAAGAAGACAAATTTGCGTGTCATCAACTTAACACCTTGAATATGTTCTTTGTCTGAAGGTCTATTTGACATACTCTGATCACGATATCCTCTATTCTTTTTGTTTCTATATCAAGATACGCATAATCTATTACAAGGAGTATTTTGAGACAAGCTTTAATGGTGAATCATTCTCTGAAATATTTAATACAAAATATCACGATTCATGCTAATTTCTTGCAAAAAGGACAACAGTAAAAAAATCTAAAGTTCTCAAAATATTTGAAGTTCTCAATAAAATCTAAATTCAACCATAGAACAACATACCACAATAAGAACAATACATTCGTCTTGTTGTTTTGTTTGTCTAAGTACTAAGAAACAAACTTTTGAGAATACAACTTTGTAAACACCCTCTAGTGAGAATTTTTCAGAAATCCTTAAACCTTTCATTTTTGTAACCTAGTCCAATAGTGATTGCATTCTCCAATTACTTGATTGCATTCTCCAATAGTGATTGCATTCTCCAATTACTTGATTGTAACCTAGTCCAATAGTGAAACAAACTTGATGTCAAAAAGAGGAGTGTACACCTACAAAATTTGTGAATTAAATCAGTTTTCTACTCTCTTGTACTTTGCATGCTAATAAGTTGTCATAGTCGTAGTCTTAATATAAATGAGAAGTAGGTTTATAAAACTCGAAGTAATAAGCCTATTATCTCAAATTACATGCCATCACTTATGTCTCATTACAACTCTTAAAGAGATTTAACAATGTATGTGTATTTTACTTTGAGAATTTGTTTTTAAAACATTCAAACATGTGGCAGGATAATGCATGTTTTCAATTTGAGTGATCATCCTATTTAAATACTTGAGATTGTGAGAAAGTTAAAAGAGAGTTGGATTTGATAAATGCATCTTATGTAACACCCAAAATTTTATAATTAACTATTATATTAATTAAATAAGATTTTAAAGAATTAATTTAGTATTTAACGTGTTTTAGAATAAATGTTGATAGATATTCTGATTTGTTTTCCTTACATGTATGTTTTTTATTGTGTGATAAATTTTATTCATATATAATTTATTGGTTAATATAAATTGCAAATATTTATTTATTCTATTTATTTATTTTTAAAAATTAAAGTATTTTAGTATGAGTGGGGAACAAGATTTTACCTATAGAATAAGATTTTAGTGATCATTTGGATTTATGGCAGTTGTCCTTTATGATTTAAGCTTTTGAGACCATAGTTTCAAGAAACAAATAAGATTTTGGTATTCCTACTACCCATTGTGCATTTTGGTGAAGCTCACATTTGACCCTATACGTGGTTTAGTTCGTGCGTGAGACTTTTTCTAACTATCCTTTTTAATGTCCTTTTTATTTCTCTTTATAATAGGTCATATTATCATGTTTAGCAAAAGACAAGTTAATCCATCAGTTGTAGGATATGTTGATTTTGATTATGAAGGTGATAAAAGCTCTAACATAATGTCTAGCATATGATCGTGTTCCTCTAATAACCTTGATAAACAAATGATTTTCTGCCTCTAGTTAATTATGTATTTTTAATGTCCTTTTTATGTCTCTTTATAATAGGTCATATTATCATGTTTAGCAAAAGACAAGTTAATCCATCAGTTGTAGGATATGTTGATTTTGATTATGATGGTGATATAGGTGATAAAAGCTCTAACATAATGTCTAGCATATGATCGTGTTCCTCTAATAACCTTGACAAACAAATGATTTTCTGCCTCTAGTTAATTATGTATTCTCTGATGAAAGTGAATGCACTAATAAAAGTCAATGCTCAAAATAAGACAAATATTTTATGCATCCTCTAATAAACACCCTGATTCTGTTATTTTTCTAAAGGTCTATGAGACATGCTCTGATCATCGTAACCTCTACTCTTTCTTTCTTCACAATAAAAGAACTTGTCATATGCAAAAAACATGGAATGCCAAAACACATTTCAAAACTAACAAACCAAGATTTAACTAAATGCAGGTACCTAAGAATAAAACAAATTATCTTGAAGATATACTTAGCATCATATTTAAAAACACCATTAATTGTACATGGAAAATGGATGCTCACGATCTGACCCTCAAGAATGGAGGATTCATAGGCTTTTGGGTTGATTATAAGGGTAAGATCATTAGGTCCAACACAATAGGTAATGGTTTTGTTCCCTTTATTAAAAATGTTTTACTTGTAAAAGGACTAATGCATAACCTACTAAGAATACGTCAATTAAGCTATAGTGGTTATGATGTTGTCTTCAATCAAAATTCATGTAAGGCAATAAGTCAAACAAATGGATCCATACTATTTACTGTACAAAGGAAAAACAATATTTACAAAATAAATTTATCAGATTTTGAAAAACAAGAAGTAATATGGCTTAGGTTTGTGAATGAAGAACAACCAATTTAGCACAAAGGATTAGAACATGCCATTTTGAGGTTAATCTCAAAGTTGAAAAGTCTTGATTTAGTCAGAGGCTTGCCAAAACAGAAATACGAATAAGATGTTCTTTGTGAGACATGCCAAAAAAGGGAAACACATAAAAACATTTTTTTCCTTTAAAAATGTTGTTTCCACTTCTAAACCACTTGAACTTTTGCATCTTTATTTATTGGACTCTGTAAATATTGCATATGTTAGTGGTAAAAAGTATGCACTTGTTATTGGTGATGATTATTCCAAATAGTCATAGGTAAAGTTTTCACAATCTTCTACAAAAAAGTGTAAAATGAAAAAGGTTTTTGTATTGCAATAATTTGTAATGATCATTTGGGTGAATTTGAAAATAAGATTTTCAAAAACTTATGTGAAGAGAATGAAATTATACATAATCTTTCGTCTCCTTGAACACCTCAACCAAAAAGTGTTGTAGAAAGAAAAAATAGATCTCTTCAAGAAATAGAACGCACCGTAATTCACGAAATGAATGTTGTCAAACACTTTTGGGCAGAAACACTTAAAATTGCATGTTATATTCATAATAGAATCTATATCTGGCTTATTCTTAATGATATTTCTTATAAATTGTGGAAAGGAAAAAAAACCCAACATTTCTTACTTTCATTAATTTGGTTGCATATGTTATATTCTGAATACCAAATAGAATCTTTGCAAATTTGATTCATGGTCTCAAAAGCGTTCCTTATTGGGATACATTGAAAGGTCTAAAGCCTATAGAAAACTCAACAAACAAACAATAATTTTATAGGAATCAATTCATGTCAAGTTTGGTGTCAAAAAGCTGGACCATAAAAATTCAAAGCTAACATGAATTTATTCATCAAAAATCAGTGTTTCTTTTGCAAATCTACATATATAAGAGGAACAAGATATATCAAAGGAACCAACAAAAACAACATTCAATGAATCACTAGATGTGCCTAATAACTCAAGAGTAAACAATAATGAACCTCTCACAAATGAAGATCATTAAGAATCCAAACCTATATTGAAATATGAATCTTCTCATTCAAATGATCTAATCATAGGAAATCAAATAATCATTCGATAACCATATCCATTTTTATAGAAACATCTATGTTTGGAATAGTATCTGAAATCATACCTCCAACAATAAACGAAGTCATTCCAGATAATTGATGGATAATGGATATGAAAGAAGAGTTAAATCAATTCAAAAGAAATGACGTATTGGATCTTGTCCCCAAACCTAAAGAAAAGAGGTCAGTTGGAACCAAGTGGGGTTTTAGAAACAAACTGAATGAGAAAGGTGAAGTGATTAGAAATAAATCTAGACTTGTAGCTCAAGGATATAATCAACATCAAGGTGTTGATTACATTGAATTTTTTTCCTTTGAGGCTAGGTTAGAAGCTATCAAAATTTTACTTTCATTTGTAGTTTTTAAGAAAATCATTTTATATCAAATGGATGTAGAAAATTCTTTCTGAAATGGTTACACAAATGAAGAAGTGTATGTGAATCAACCTAATGGATTTGAAGATAATAAATGTCTAGACTATGCTTTCAAATTAAATAAATTTTTGTATGGTCTAAAACAGGCTCCAATAGCTTGGTATGATAGACTAAACTTTATTACAAAAAAATAATTTTGAACGAGGTTAGGTTTCCACTACTTCATTTAGAAAATCATTTAAGAATGACCTTCTCATTATTCAAATCTATGTTGATGATATCATTTTTGGTTCTATTAAAGGCATACTCTGCCAAGATATTTCTAAGTTAATGCAGAATAAATTTTATATGTGCATGATGGGAGAATTAAAGTACTTTCTTAGAATTCAAATTCATGAAAACCGAAAAGGTGAACTCATTCATCAACCCAAATACACATGAGAGTTTCTTAAGAAATTTAAAATGGATGCATGTAAGTCTATGTCTACACTTATGCATCCAACTTGTTCTCTTGATAAGGATGAGTCAGGTAAAAAGGTAGATCACAAGGTATACAGAGGAATAATTAATCATATCCTCTACTTAATTACCTCTAGACTTGATATTATATTTAGTGTGTGTGTTAGTTTCAGATTTTAGTCTCACTCTAAAGAATCCCACATAACAGATGTTAAGAGGATCTTTAGATACTGAAAGGTAATATTAATATTTGTATGTATTATAAGGTTTACTTGATTCTAACTTTGTTGAAGACAAGCTAGAAAAGAAACATTCCTTTGTAAGAATCTAATCTCCCAGTCAAGCAAAAGACAAAGGGCTATTGTTTTATCAACAACAAAAAGTATAAAATACTTTACCAGTAGCTTGTAACACTTAACTTTTGTGGATGAAATATTAACTAGAAGATTTCAAAATCAATGAGTAACATTCATATCTTCTGTGATAGTACTTCAGCTATATTTATAATCAAATGTCTTATTTTACATTCAAGGGCAAAATATATAGAGGTTGAACATCATTTTTATAAGTGATTTTGTCTAAAAGGGTATTTTAAACATTGAATTTATTTACATTGATCATCAACGAATTGACTTATTCAATTTTATAAAGAAAAATTAAAATATTCTGTTTATAAAAAAAATTATGTTGAAGTCTTTGATTTTTTGTCCCTTGTAAAACAAAGTAAATGGTTAAATACATATATGATATGTCTATGATGAAATTGAATTGTCAATCTAAATTTAATTAATCTAAATGGAAAATATTGTTAATCTAACAATAGAACCCTAAAACTCTGAATATTTTAAAACAAGTGAAATTAAACGAAATAGAACTATTATTTGGATAGTGAATTAAAATGAATAAATAATACATTTTTTCACATGTTTTTACCTTATTTATTCAACCTTTTTTTAATTCATATTTTTATTCTTATTACAATTATTAGCCAATAAATGATACAAAAAATGGCAACTATGTGGCAATACTTAGATTATAGATATTGTGCAGAGAAGAATCCTTAAGCATTAAGGAATAGTTATTAGCCAATAAATTAAAGATTCATTGCTTCCATCCAATACAAAGAATATCTCTTTTGACCTCATCACTTTGATGAGCATGATGGAATGGGAAAACATCTATAGAGAAGAAACCAAAGTGGAAAAAGAGGAGTTGCAGCTTCTAACATTCAACGAAAAATGAAAAAGTTCAAGTTGCATCAATAAAAGTGTAAATTCGATTTTTTTTTTTCAATTTTATGCCAATATAAATAGAACAAATCTCTTATTTGTTCTTTATTTTGAGCTAGCCGCTACTAGTTATATAGATATAAACACCATTAAATTGTTTAAAAGAAAATACGGTTTGTTGATATATATAATCGATACAAATTTCATTAATTAAAATCAAAATAAAATGAGATTTCAAACATTCCTAAATTATCCATTCATTGTGAAATTTGGTGACAATATTAATTTCAACTCTCTTTATATATCCATTCATCCTAGTTATTTGTTTCATTAGCCTCCCAAACTTCTCAAATGAAAGTGTACAAAAATTCCTAAATTATTTATTTCTAGCACAATTTATATAATATATTTCCTTCACAAAAAATACAATATGTACAAAAGAAAAGCTACAAAGGTTACATGCAAAATCGTGTAGAGAATCCTTATCTCGGAGCTACTGGCACTTGATCGTTTTGTTCTTGGATTTATGTTTTTATCCTTGCTCCCGGTCATAGAGACGTTGACTGGCATAGAACCTAAAAAGAGTTTTCAATTGTAAGACATATTGAAGGAACAGATTTTTCTTGCAAGAAAAAACAATTCGAATGATGAACTTACAATTATAGTCGATCCATCCTATGCGCTGATTATCCCAGTCATAAAAACCTATCCCAGTCAAAGAAGAATTTTGATTCTTCTTTGACAAAAATAACGATGAGATCGATTAAGAAGAGATCGATTAAGATCATGTTTAAAATTAAAGGTAAAATATTATTTTGGAGATTTTAAAAATTTTGAAAATATTATTTTCAAAGTTTCATATTGTTTGAATTTTTTTTAGAAAAAATAAAAAATGCTTTAGAAGTTTCAAAAGGAAGGAAAATTTTAAATGATATATGAAAAATTAGAAAATGCATTTTGAAAATTTTAAATTTTTTTTTTAGAAGTTTGAAAGTTTTGAATGAGTTATTAGAGAAGTGAAGTGAAAAAAGATTATAATTTTATAAATGGATGGGGGAGGTATATCGGGATGGATGATAAATTTTTCAAATAAAAAGCAATAGATAAATTTGTTTTAAATGGTGATTAGAGAAAAATAATCAAATGCTTAATATCTAGTATTTGACATGTGCTAATATTTGATGTAGATACGATACTCAAACATTTAATTACACTCAATTGTTTATATTTTCTTAAATTATATTACAATGGATTTTGTGTTATTTTCATTGTTTATATGTTGATACTTCATAATACTATACTATGGAGGTACTAATACCAGGAACCAATTTTGAATACTCATTTAATGTAAGGAAATATTCACGTGACTTGAAGGTATTACAAATGTTTTTAAAAATTTGAGATGATAGCGAAATAAATAATATAAGATTTATCAATAATGAAGCAAATACATATTTTATTAATTTGCATAATTATTCTACTACTAGTAAACAATTTTTTATAGAGATGATTTTTGAGACAGAAAAAAAAATATACATATAAATTATATTATATAATTTCTGACCTTATGCCATAAAAACGGCATAATTTGAGAACTTTTCAACACTGTTTTCTTTCGTGTTTTATGTATTAGGTTTATATCCCTTAATTTTCGTTTTCTTTTATTTTTTAATAAACTTTTTGCTATAAGAAAATTATGGGGCATTCTTTTATCCGCAAATGATTTTTATAGTGAAACAAATGATTGTAGTTAAATATCTAAAAATGTTAAAACATGAAATTGGAATAAGAGAATCTACATTATAAGCTTCTTAAGTCTTATGCCATTTGGGATTAGGTAATAAAGTAAATTTTTGTCAAAAATTTCTTGAACGACGACTGGATCTAGAAGTTCTTCTTGATGATCTTGATTGTGATCTTTGTGATTGCTGCAGGTTAATTCTAATGCTGAAAATAAAATAAAAAAATTGAAGCAAGGAATTTGTTATTGTTTTGTTTGGGAATTTAATAAGAAAATAAACATGTTCTCCTAGAATTTAGATCTCCCTGATTTCAATATCGGCAAATCATCTTTATTTCTTTTATTTTATTTTTTAGTTTTATTTATTGAATTGAAAATTTATATCATATAAATTATACACATAAAATTTTGCTGAAATTTAAAATCATTTAATATATTATTGAAACTTAGAAAGATTTACTGTATTCAATAAAAATGAATCAAATATTAATTTTAATATATTTTAATGACATATTAAATAATTTTAAATTTGTGCAAAAAATAATTAAATACCATCTATATGATATAAACTTTGAATCTAATAAAAAAATAAAATAAAAGTAATAAAAGAGAAAAAAAGGATACAAACTCTAAATTTACTTACTTCTTTTGAACATTAACATATCCATCAGTTTCATCCAATATGTCAACCTAGTAAAGCAAAAAATTAAAAACAAAGAAATAAAAGTCAACATTCATGGTGATATAAAATATTACTACTATTACTAAATAATAAAATTGAATTATATACTAATAGAAATTTGTGAAGAAAAAAATTTAATTGACATCATATTTTGGTGTGTTTGACACAGAAGCTGAATTAAAGAGAAATTTCATATTTTTTCGTTTCTAATTTCTAAATTAACTCTTAACAATTAAAGTGAAAACTAACAATTAAACTCTACACTATCTCCATGTTAAATTTGCATGTTGGAACAATGTAACCTAGCTATATACTAAAGCGGTTTAAGAGTTTTTTTAATGCATTAGAAAACATTTAGAGTGTCTTAATTTTACAATTATTACAATGAGCAACTCTAATTATTCCTCTTTGTGAAAAAAACCTCTATAATTAAACACATTTGAAACAACAAAAGATACATGAAAAAACATTTTATAAAGAAACTCTCATATTTTTCATCCTAACTATAAAAGAAACTCTCATTGTTTGGGCCACACAAATTGTTCTTTTTTTGCTATGAAGATAATTGTACATAAGCATGCATCTAGACTTGCAAATATTGGTGGTATTTTTAAATGAATACTTCCAAACTAACGTTGGACCAGGGAATGTACATAGCCTTGTTTTCTTTATATTTTGAGCTCCAAATTATTTGAGTTGGTTTTTAACCTGGGCTTGCCCATTAACATAATTCAATGGATCTCAATAATACAATTTTTCTTTTGTGAACCTTAATGCATAGATTTTTTTAATATATAAATATAACGACAACCTACTTCCCTTTAATTTTTTCCACATTAAGAGAACATTAATGTTCATCATCTTCACATAATTTTTTTTAATCTTTTTACCAATAATTAATTTGATAATATTATTAAGATCTGAAGATAAAACCATTAAAACAACATTTTTAGGCTTCCACAAAAAATCTCAAATTTTAATATTATTAAAATTATAATATATAAACATTTTTTAAATTTTGTCGTAATAATATTAAATCAATTAATTATAAAATCAAAAATCAATTAATTATTAAATCTCAAATTTTAATATTATTCAAATTATAATATATAAACATTTTTTAGGCTTCCTTTTTCTTATTCGTTTTTTTAAACTTGAGTACAAAATCAAAAATACAGAAAACATATGTTTTTATTAATTATAAAATTATAATATTTTACAAATCAAATTTTCCAAAAGAACACGGGAAAAATGCATTCATAAACCATATTCATGTTTAATATACTATCAAATAAATTTTTATTTTATTTTTCATCTCTAATATGATTTAATATAGATTTTAAGAATATGATTATCAAACAAATTTTATTTTATAGTAGATATTATAGTCTCCTATAGGAGCTTCACTATGCGGACAAAAGAATTATTCATTCCTCTTTATTTCCTATAATAATTTGCAAGCTTTTTTTTGAACTCTGCGTACCACAAAATAATTAATGACAACATTCAAAATTTTTTTTTGAACTGATTTATTTTACTTAAACTTAAAAGCTTCTGCATAAGGAAGCAGTTAATGGGATTTTTGTAAAAGCAACTATGTGGCAATACTTAGATTATAGATATTGTGCAGAGAAGAATCCTTGAGCATTAAGTAATAGTTATTAGCCAATAAATGATACAAAAAATGATTCATTGCTTCCATCCAATACAAAGAATACCTCTTTTGACCTCATCACTTTGATGAGCATGATGGAATGGGAAAACATCAATAGAGAACAAATCAAAGTGGGAAAAGAGGAGTTGCAGCTTCTAACATTCAACTAAAAATGAAAAAGTTCAGGTTGCATCAATAGAAGTGTAAATTAGATGTTTTTTTTTTCAATTTTATGCCAATATAAATAGATCAAATCTCTAATTTGTTCTTTATTTTGAGCTAGCCGCCACTAGTTATATAGATATAAACACCATTAAATTGTTTAAAAGAAAATACAGTTTGTTGATATATATAATCGATACAAATTTTATTAATTAAAATCAAAATAAAATGAGATTTCAAACATTCTTAAACTATCCATTCATTGTGAAATTTGGTGACAATGTTAATTTCAACTCTCTTTACATATCCATTCATCCTAGTCATTTGTTTCATTAGCCTCCCAAACTTCTCAAATGAAAGTGTACAAAAATTCCTAAATTATTTATTTCTAACACAATTTATATCATATATTTCCTTCACAAAAAATACAATATGTGCAAAAGAAAAACTACAAAGGTTACATGTAAAACCGTGTAGAGAATCCTTATCTCGGAGCTACGGCACTTGATCGTTTTGTTCTTGGATTTATGTTTTTATCCTTGCTCCGGGTCATAGAGACGTTGACTGGCATAGAACCTAAAAAGAGTTTTCAATTGTAAGACATATTGAAGGAACAGATATTTCTTGCAAGAAAAAACAATTCGAATGATGAACTTACAATTATAGTCGGTCCATCCTATGCGTTGATTATCCCAGTCATAAACAACTATCCTATCTTTTAAGACAAGATCTGTGTAAGATACAATCATACTTGTTAGTTTATTATTACCATACTTGCATGTAAAGGATAATTCATGATTAGGATACTTGAGCATAGTACATTGGTTTCTTTTTGGAAATCAGATTGTGGTAACAAACGGAGAGCAAACATAAATTTAAATTTATAATGAAATCAAGTTGAATGACGATAATTAGAATCTAATTATTATCATCGTGTGTTTTCCATTATCAACATATCCATAAGACATTTCTAGAAGTTTTTATCATTTATAAAAATTTTCATTTAATAATAAAATGAGAGAATTCTATTTATTTATTTTTTCCAATTCTTAGCAGCATTCATAGTCTATTTAAATTTGTCTACCATCTTACCTCCTAATATTGAGGGTCCACCTTGTGTTTTTTGAAAACCTATGCACCACGATGGAGCGTACTGTTAAAGCATATTTTCACATCAGTGACAAACAATTCCAAAGAATGAGTTACTTGTATGCAAGAATATAACCAAAGCATTAACAGAAATACGTCAATGCATACCATGAAATCATTACGCACAAGGTATTGTGCTGGTTTTAAAACCATGGACGCTCCACCCGCAAAATTAAAACTGACCAAAGGAAAAATATCTATACTGAATATGTAACAAACACAATATTTAATGAGATAATCAGAAATCTTAATAGAAAAAACACTTTTTTCATATGACGTATATAAAGATCTTCATAACAAATATTATATTTGTGATTACCTGGGTGAAACCAGATAGCAAGGACTTCCTTCTGAAATTGCGGGGATGCCAAGTTGTGACACAGCGGTAGTTATCTACATATTCATTTAGAAACTAAACATCAATATATGTTAGATCAAAACATTCATAAAATATGAGAGAAATAAGCCAACCCCCATTTATGAAAATGAATAAAAATTATATAAAAAAAGATTAAACCTCAATACTGTATTTAATTTAAAATATTGAAGACATACAAGTCGATATTAATTCATATTAAGATTTTAAACAAAAAAGAATTATCGACTAGATCAATGAATGGTTCAAAATCTATCTATATCCAACATAATAATATTTAATATCAGTCAATAAGACAGGAACGTGAGAATCCATATTAACTCAATGGAAAAATATCAAGTGATTTTAGGAAATAGAGAAAACATGAGACAAGCAAACCAAAGAGTAAGAGCATATCCACATTATTTTCTCACAATGATGATTCCTCGTCATAGAATAGGCAAAAGAATAATATGCCCAACAAAGTTGAATATTGCAATTTTTGAGCAGGGTACAAGAAATCTTACTGCATTAACAAGTGGATCGTAAGCCTCTTGAATAAGATAAGCCAAGGTTGTACCACTGTCAAGTACAGTTCCTTGGTGATAAGATGGTGCAAATACAGCTGGATTAATTGAAAGAAGATTCCCCTTGACAGAAATGCTTTGGAGAATTAAGGTGTAATGAAGCCTGGGATTTAATTAAAATGAAAAATACTAGTCAATTAATTATCCTGCAAAATATCACCTTAAGAGAGTAAGAAAATACAAGAAAAAAACAACACAAGAAGCATTTAAACTGATTCTTAACAATATCACTTTTTACATTCAATTAAATAAAAATATTTTAAAATGCTTATCCATTGCTATGTTGATTCAAATATAAAAAGGGTGTACCATGTGATGAAACTTTGTGGATGAAAAAACATGACTAAACTGATGGGGAAAGAAATGAACCACAAACTAAGGAAAGAAAATGGGAAAAGCAATGTAGAAGAGAACATACTGTGATGGGGCAATTGGACTGTAAACCATATTGGGCTCCAAAATTTCGCCAATAACTAGAATTCCTCCTCCATTGTCATCTCCTTTCAAAAAGTGAGAGAAAATTTTGGGTGTTTTCCCTCGTGATGATAATTGTGATACAATTGATACATCACCAGGGCCAAACCCAAAGATTCCATCAAACGCTCTTAACGTCTGGGTCAAAAGACCAAATCGATGGGTGCTACACCTATTTCCAAAACAACAATCCAATAAAGTTTACCAAAATCCATATTAATCAGTATTAACAAAAACACGAGAATGAAAGAAAAAACTACAAGAGAAGATAGGCAAATCCCACTATTTACAAGTTCTCCATTTTATTAAAAAATCAATCTATTGACAAAACATGCATTACCAATTTAATTCCACTCTTCTCTCCCAACATTCTCTCTGATTTTCAATCCTACCAAGCATGTCCAAGAGTTCCCTCTACAAGGATAGGTTCCCTTGACCCACCTATCCAGGTCTAATTTCTATATGTTGCGAATCCCACAAAACATACAAATACATATTAATCCAAAATAAATAAGAATAGGAGTTTCTCACCCAAAAAGAATAGTGGCTGAAGTGTTGACACTAGTCGGAGAAGACTGTCCGATGATCGTGCCAAAATACATGTCATCAGAGAGATAAACACCGGAGGTTGCACTCTGATCTTGATACGGAATAACGTAGCTGCACTTATTCTCCTTAACCTTAGGAGAGCATCGAACACCCGCATCTTGAACCTCTAAAGGGCATACTTGGTCTGAGCAATGTACTAGTGCAACCGTAGATGAACTAGTTGTGTTAAAAAAACTGGGCTCAATCTGTAAACAATACAACACAACAAGCAACAGATGTTAAGCTCCAAATCTAAACCTTGGTACCCAAGGCAACAAAATACACACTACACTACAAGTATGTGTATAGTAAAAAAGCAATGATGGAAGTGAAAAACCAGACCCCAAGTCCACTGGAATGAGGGCAACCAGTACAAGGAAGACAGTTAACCCATAGAGCGTCACTTCCGGTGTCAATCTGAACCGTAAACTCCCTTGGTGGAGATCCAAGCTTTACTTTTGTGGTATAGAGACTGAGGAAACAAACCAACAATAGTATTAATTAAATATCACTGTCACGGATAAAAATAAAATGAAATTCAATTCAGTACAATATAAGAAATGCATGACAGAGCATACCAGAAAATGGAAAGAACAAGGAAATAAGAAATAAATGGAGTATACGAGAAAGAGGATTAGCCTTACCCAAAGGAGTGTGGATCAGCAATCCCTTGGACTGGGAAGTTGACGCCAACGTCACCCAAGATTCTTGAGTGGCGAACTCTGTCACGAGCTATCAATGTCTCAATCTTAACGCTGTGGTTAAGTGGAATGACCCGTTTAAGAGGAAGGTAAGTGGTGCACACAGTTGGTGCCGCAATGCTGGCCAACAACAGCAGTGTAATGAAGATGAACTGCATTTTTGTTTATGGTTATTTCTTGTCTAATAGGAATGGTGGTGGAATAGGTGAAGTGAAAATCGAAATATAAATAAAATAGAGAAAGAGAGAATGATAGTGCAAGGAGGGTGTTATGAGAATGATTATTGACATTGATCTATGTTCTATTTATACACAACCTAACCACATGAACGAAGCAAAGAAAATATAAAGAATAAGTGGATCACCTTTAGCTTTGCAAATCAGCATATCACTAACTTGTTGCTGTTCTTCCTCTTTGTATTAAAGACAACCACCTTCAATGGTGTATCACCTTTGCAGGTCAGCATTGCATCAATTATTGACATTCGTTGTAAGAAAATAGCTACAAAGAGAGTGTGATAAATTTGTTGAAGCAATGGAAGATTCTGATCAAATTAGCAATGAAGGACAAAGCCTCACCTTTGCAAATCAGCATTGCATCAATAGCCATTCGTTGTAACAAAATGCAATTGAAGATTCCGATCAAAGTAGCAATGAAGGACAAAGGCTCACCTTTGCAATTGCATTTACATATCAGCCGATTAATAAAAATGGAAACCACTACAAAAGCAATTTGTGAAAGTAGATCTTCCAAATCAGCACGTGGAAGGTATGTATTAAAACCCTAAAACCGATTCAATCCCCAATCTCGTACGTGAGAGTGAGAGACAAGAGTGAGGGTGAGGGGGCAAGAGTGAGGGTGAACGGTGAGAGTGAAGCGTGAGGCGGCGAAAAGCACTTTAACTTGGCGGTACAATGAACTTTCACAAATCCTTTAAACCATTTGAAAATGTTAAAAGGTATATGAATTAAAAAATATTATTTAAATTTAATGTGCAAATTGTCCATGGACCATCTATCTTCTAATATAATTTTTGCTCCAAAATGACAGCTGTAATTTAAAGAATCATAATTCACATGCCAAATTAGCTCAAATGAACTCTGGAATATTTTAGGATGAAAGGTATGGAGAATAATTTAGTAGTAATATAATCAATTGAGATGCATCGAGAATAATTTGTTAGTAACATAATTAATATAATTCTTATTTTATTTATAAATAAGACATATATTTAAAATTATAATTTAATAAAAAGTTGTTATAGTTAATTTAAAGTGGATACACCTTAATTTAGACAAAGTCGATATATTTCAAAGTGTAACAACTCGCTTAATTAAAATTTGATTAAAATAAAGATTTATTTAACTATTAATATATTAATTTATTGTCTTGATTATATTATTGAGTGTACAAATGATGAAAATATAATTTCATTGGGATAAAATAAAAAATAAAGATGGAAATAACTTGTTAATAAAAATATTTTGCATAATAAAAAATTAATAAGTTGGAAATGAATTTAAAATTTCTATTAATAAGAATATTTTACATAGTATTAATAAATTTAATAAATTGTAGGTAAAATTGAAGTTGAATTATCCATTGCTACTAATCACATGGAATTGACCGAATTTTTGTAGTAACTATGCTAAAGCATGGAAACAGCCTACACAACTCTCTACATATTGAAAATATATTTATTTAGATTTTCCTTGATTTGTTTGCATGTAAAAATTATTATTGTGTTATTTTCAATATATTTAAATTTTCATAAGTTGTAGTCTAACATAGTAAATAAGTTACAATAAATAAATTTGATAAATAATTCGAATAAATAAGTTTACCAATATTAAATAACAATAATTGATAAAAAAAATTAATAAATAAATTTAAAAATAAGTTGGGAATTAACTAATCCTAAACTATTCAATAAGTTCACCTTGTGCTTACTCTATGTCATGAGCGAAAAAATTATAAACTAGATAATTTGATTTAAGATAACTCAAACTATTCAATAGATATCAACAATTATATTAAACCTCATTTTATGGTCGAAAGTTGGAGGTGTAGAAAGTGGACTAAGAATGAGACGAAGGTTAAGACCCTATAAAACTACACTAAATATCTCTTGACAAACTCATCCGAGTAAGTTGCTGGAACTGTTGTGTATTTGGATGACCTATGAGTGTTCACATGTGTGTTCATAAATGCCTAGTCTAATTCGTGTTATTCTTCTTCTTCATTTTTATGTTAGTTTATTCATTAATTGTTATTTATAAAACCAAAAAATAAAAATGAGAAAAAAAATGTGAATTTGATTATACTATCTTTTTTCTTCTACTTACTCTTAGTTTCGATTATTTTTAAGCGACTATTTATTTTAATTCATTGAATATTTTAAAAAAAAAAAAAATTCAACTTGATTATTGACCCTTTTTCTTCCATGTTCTTATATTTGATGCATCCCTTTCTTTTCCCTATCTCTCTAAATGTGTCTCTATGTTTCTTCGTTCAATTTTTTTTTTGTCTTTTTTTTTAACAAAAATTGAAAATAGAAGCAGAAACGGACAATTTATCTCATTGTATTAATGCAACATATTTACAAAATTTACCTTCATATTTTAGACTAATCAATGAAAAATAAATTGAGGATATTTTAGGCATAATCAATTAAGATTCTTTTAGATGGTAAATAGATACATTTTTGTGATGAGTTCAGAAAAGTTTTGGTTGTGAATTTTAAGAATATAAAGGATATTTTTGTATTTTTACCAAAAATGTAGGGATGAGAGGTAGAATTATCAATAAAGTCTCAAAATCCCTTAATAAATCTTCTAGTAAGCTCCTAATATTAGGTCTCCTATTGAAATAGTTTTTCTTAAAACCTTCATCCATTGGTTTATTATTTTTTGTGGACTTAAGTGAGGGGTTCAAAGG
>JBBPBT010000152.1:13465243-13476049 GCA_037974875.1 Cicer bijugum | reverse complement strand
TGCAAGGACTAAAACAAAAAAATAAAGAAAAAAAATTGTAAAAGTCAAACAAAAAAGTTGCAAGTATTAAAATAAAAAATGATATATTTATAAAGATAAAACACATATTTAAATCAATAATTAATCTAACATCATATCCATATACCACATAAAAGCTTATTAGTGATTGTGTCATTTTAGTTATAAAAGTTTGTCCTTATAAATTCAAAGAATAGAGTTCAAATCAACCAAAAATAATTATAAAATATTATTAGTGTCTTGCTAATAAATACTAATTTCCCATTTTCTAATCTAAGAAAAAAAATTTGTGCTACATGCATATACCTCCATAGCCAATGATTTTCCCAAAAGAAGAGTACACAAGACAAAATGTCCATTCTTTACAAAAGGCTGAATCCTTTCTGCAAATAAAGTAACAAAGCAATGTCAATTAGTATAAGTAATTTTTTTTTTTTTTTTTTATAAATCTAAATGTGATTTTTACATTGATGTTTATTATTCAACCACTACAAAAAAAAATGTATCTTTTTCATAAATAAAATTCATAAAAAAATGCACCAAATTTTAAGGAATATGATTCGGTTAGAAAAGTTTTGGTCGAAAATAAAGGAGGGGGAAGATTGTGTCAAATAAAGGAGAATGTTATTGAATAAAATTAAATTGTTCATACTATCATAAAAAGGAAAAAGAAAAAGGATAACTAGGGAAAAAAAATTAGAGGGAGAAAAAACAACACACTTTAGAAACTTATGGAGTGTTTGTAACATGTCTCAAATTTTAGAGCAAAAATTCATAGTCTTTCACGATTTTTTTTTTCTTCGAATGGATGAACAATTTTATTATTATTTTTATTTACATGTCAATGAGTACTTAAACTCTCTTCTAGAGTATTTGTTGAATTTTGTAATTAAAATACATTTTACTATATCTTAGTTTTAATTTTAATTTTATTTTATACTTTGTTGTTTATCTCAATCAAATTATTCTATTGTTTTAGTTACATGTTTCAGATGACAACCTTTGGATGTCTTAATCAATCAATTGACTAATGATCAACTACAATTAATTAATAGATCTATATGATAATTGAGATTATGATTCTTGTAAGATAAAACAAAGATATTAATCTTTTAATTACTCAACCTATTGGTTCTTTATATTTTCTCTTAATTATATTTTTCGTATGATTAATCAAAGAATTAATTTAAAGAAAAAATATTAAATTGAATGACAAATCTTTTCTAATAGTTTTAAAGAATGATTGATAATTGAAAAAATAAATAAAAATTCATATAAACTTACGACTTAAGATATTAATATCACGAACCAAACCATAACCTTAAGTTTATTTTTCATTAATTTAAAATTGTGCTGTTATATACTCTTATTATAATTTCTATTCTATCGTTACATTTTTGTTATCGCAAAATCCTAACAATAATTTTTATTAATTTAAATAATATAAAAACATATATCATTTAATAATTATTAAATTAATTTCTATAAATACGATGATCTTATATACTACCACATAATAAATATGTACATTTACATAATTTTTGCACAACAATCCAATCTTAATCTCCGTAATCTATACACTCTAATGGCTTATTTATAGGTGAAAAATGAAAACTTATGTATTTTATTTAGAAAGTACAACATAATGAAATTTTAGTTTCACGACACTTTTATGTGAGGGTTGTTGCAAAATGTGGCGTTGCTTCTGTCGGCGGTGGTGGTTGTGGAGTTTCATCATCAACAAGCATAGTTTCTGATCAAAGGAGTTTTTCAAGTAGTGGTAGGAGTGCTCCTTCTAAGATTGATAATGTAGTTTTAGATATTTAGGCTCTGATCGGTAAAAATTAGTTGATATGTTAGCTGATAGTTGAAAGCTGATGAAGTAACTGATAGCTTATATAGTTTACATCTTATAGCTTAGTACCAAAAGAATTTGCAGCACCATTTCACTTTCTTGCTTTCTTTTTCTTAGGCTTCTTAGTTTCTTTAAGACATGAAGCACTTATACTTTAAATTAAAATTGTATCTAAATATCAATATTCGACACCGACATGCTATGAAACACTAATATAGATATTTGACATTGTAAGACTCGTAATTTTAAATTATACTTTATGTATTTTAATGGATTTTGGTATGGAACTCAGGGGCTATTTAGCCAAGTTATTAATATTTTGGAGTTTATATGATCAAAAAGATATTTTGATGCCCGATTAGAATTACTCGTCGATAAATAAATTAAATTAACTGCGGTGAATCTTTTACGAAGAATTTAATGCGTTATGGGTAAAATAGTAATTTAATAAATATATAAAGATTTTGAGATATTTGTTAATTATAATTAATATATATATATATATATATAGAAAAGGGAGGGAAGGAATTGGAAAGAAAGGAAATAGAAAGGAAAGAAAAAGGAAGAAAGGAAAAAAGAGAGAGAGAAACAGAACATTTTCCATCCTCTTCCTCTGCCTCGCGCCAAGCTTATTCCTCCTTCCTCCATCTTCATCCATTTTCGTTGTTCTTGCTTCCTTTGAGTTCGAAATTGATAGTGGGTGATAAGACAAGGATTTCTCAACTTCACTCTTCCTCTTTGATTCGAAAACAAAGAAAAACGGTATTAGGGATTTAAACACAAACCTTCCCGTTTCATCTAGATCTAAGCTTAGTTTCGCAAAGGGATAGAAGGGAAAGTTGCTCACTGCCACGCTACGGTGCTAGGGAACCAACTTTGAAAGCGGCGTGGCGAACGAAAAATTTACCGGATTTACTCACAGTACCGTAATCGAACGAAAAAGCTAAAGTGAAGGTAATGGCTCATTCCAAACTTTTAGTTTGCATTTAGGGCCTTATCTGTAGTTGTGTGGAAAAGAATTTTGTTAGAGTTAGAGTATTGATTTGGGAAAATGTATCTAAGGCTTATGGGTAAAATCTTAGAGTTAGGTTTTGGTTATATTGATGAATGCTTCGTGGAAAATGAATTTAAACTCATTTATGTATGATTTTGAGTGAATGAAACTTGTGTGTTTGAGTGGTGGATTGTGTTGATTTGTGTTCGTTGTTCTTGACATGTTCTTAATTGATATTGATGAAACTTGATATGTGTTTGTGTGGTTTGTGTGAAAAATGATTTGGTGCGAATTATGGATTGAATGTGAAAGTATGTTTGAGTTTGTTCTGTGTGGAATTTGAAAACCATTAAGTTAAACGAGTATTAAGAATGGGGAATCTCTTAATGTCTCGTTTACTTAATGTGAGTTTGTGAAAATCGTTTAAGTTAAAAGAGAATTGAGAATGGGGAATCTCTTAATGTCTTGTTTACTTAATGTTGTTTGAAAATTGTTTAAGTTAACTGGGCGTTAATAATGGGGAATCTCTTAATGTCTTAGTTACTTAATATTGTTTGAAAATCGTTTAAGTTAACTGAGCGTTAAGAATGGGGAATCTCTTAATGTCTTGGTTACTTAAGGTTTGTTTTTGAAAATCGTTTCAGTGAAATGAGTATTAAGAATGGGGAATCTCTTAATGACTTGTTTACTGAATGTTTTGTTGTGGAAATCGTTTAAGTCAAAAGTATATTAAGAATGGGGAATCTCTTAATATGTTTGTTTGCTTAATATTTTGGTGTGAAAATCGGTTAAGTAAATGAGTATTAAAAATGGGGAATCTTTTAATATCTACATTTACTTAACGATTGTTGTGAATGGAGTTAGTGTATGCTCATGCATTTCATTTGGTAAATTGTGATGACCCGTGATAGGTGGCACCTCGGTAAACTGTACTGACCCGTGATAGGTGGTACGTTTATGATTTACTTTTTGGTAAGTTGTGCTGACCCGTGATAGGTGGCACCTCGGTAAGTAGTACTTTGGCCTGTGATAGGCGGTACACTTATGACTTACGCTTTTTCTTTTGGTAAATCGTGCTGACCCGTGATAGGTGGCACCTCGGTAAACAGTACTGACCCGTGATAGGTGGTACGTTTACGATTTACGCTTTTTAGTAAATTGTGCTGACCCGTGATAGGTGGCACCTCGGTAATTGGTACTTTGGCCTGCGATAGGCGATACAATTATGATTTACGGCCCTTCGAGGATGGTTTTGGTTTGGAATTCCGAGTCCATGCATTTTGGCATATACGCATTGCATTAGGGTGCTTGGCACACGAGTCGTGGTTGATTCAAATTATGATTATGTTGATTTTGCTAAGTGTTATGTTTTGAAATTATGTGTAAGTGTGTTTGATTCAGATTTGTGACTGTGATGATATTACTAAGTGCTATGTTTTGGAACAGATTGTATGTAGTGTGTTTGTTTCAAGTTTATGACTGAGTGTTTTGAACCTGTGATGTAATTGTAATTGTGTTGAATTGCTAAGTGCTACGTATTGATTATCGTGAGTAAGTGTGATGGATGATAAAACTATTTCGTAACCCAATTGTCGTGGTGTTTGTGTGGAAATTGCTAAGTGTTAAGATTTGGAGTTGTGTTTGAATATGATTGAGTTAGTTTATGTATTTTTAGAAGAATTTACAGGGAAATCGTTTTACCCAATCGATTTGGTAATGTGCTTTCTCAAAACCACTTCAGAAATCAATTTAGCAAATCGATTGAATTCATTACAGGGGCTCTGTCTTTCACGAAATCGATTTGCACAATCGATTGAATTCATTATAGGGGCTCTGTCTTTCACGAAATCGATTTGCCCAATCGATTTGGCCAAAACAGGGGCTCAGTCCTTCTCAAAATCGATTGCCCCAATCGATTGATGCAAGTCCAGAGTTCAATTTTCACTAAAAACTTTTAGGAAATCGATTTACCCAATCGATTGGCTCAGTGGAAAATCTTATTTTGAGTTTGATAATTGATTGCTCAATTAATTTATCAATGTTTTGTTCATTTATGTATTACTTGATGGATTGAGAACTCTATTTGATTTCATTTACATTTGGCAAGTATTATATGAACTTTTAGCATATGGAAAATCCTTTTAAGGTGCATGCTTAGTTGAGAGGATATTTTGTGCATTTAAAAACTTAAATGTTATGTGTTAACTGTTAATTTCGGTTGGTGACCCTTTACAACTATTGTGGAAATCTGGGCTTTGCCCTCAGATGAGAGCCAGGATGATCCTACCGGTTCGTACCCTACAGATGGGAATGCTTGATTGGAGCTACGTTAGGAGGATCTCACGGGGCGCGTGGAGATCACTCAGGGTGTTTAGTTGTTTTGTAAAATGATTAGACTAGGTTGACACGGAGGGATCAGATGTCTTTCTTTTGGGTTGCTTTTATTTTTAAACTGGAAGACTGTACCACTTTTGTTATGTAAATATTTTGAATTCATATTTTGAGAACTTTTTCCGCTGCTTGTAAATTATAATGACTTAATTATTTATTTCTCTGTTTTATTTTAATTTCTTTGGAAAAAAAATACACTCTCGCTTTAAAAAACGGGGTGTTACAAACATCATATTAAAGCATCTGACAACAATAATAATTTAAAAAATTGAATATTAAAACATAACTACATGTATCCAAGTTGGATACAAAATCAAAATATAAGAACTCATTTATGTTAAAATATTTGAACTTAGAAAATTTTGTCTATGAAATTTTGTTTATATGCAAACTCCAATGCATTAAGAAATTATTTGTCTACTCCGAACACACAAACACCAATGTAGTGCCCCTCTTAAAGTCAACAACAAATTATATTGGGAAATGTTCGGTCAACTCATCCCAACATGTTGACATGATCTCTGATTTAAATTTACTTTCAATAAAAACTATTTATATTAATTATTTCATATTCTTGTTATTTTATGTTAATTTTCATTTTAGAAAAATATAAAAATAGAATCCGCAGAAATCACAAGATCATAGAGTTAAAAATAAACTTTATATTGTAAGTAAAATTGAGTTTGATAAAAAAGAATTTTTTAAAAATATTTTATATTAATAATTAAAAAGATTAATAAAACAATAAATACAATAGATCTATTTATAAAACTCATTTCAAAATAAATCAATTAACTAAGTCTAATCAACCAACAAACTAATCTTCCTTACATTCAAAATAAAATAAAAAAATTCTTAGTTTGAATTTTAACTTCAATGTGATACATAATAAATACAAAATATTTCAACTTTAATAATTGACAATTTTGTTAAATTCTTTTTAGTTATGATATAATAAATACAAAATATTTCAACTTCTTTTACAAATCTCAAACATATTTATAATGTATATACTATCAAAATAACTTTTTTTTAATCCATAAAAAAAAAGTAAATGATTTTTCACTATTGCCTATTAGGATACACTTGTTTTATACCAAAAATAAGTGGTATAAAGCGTAAAAATACATTATTTAAACACATAAGAGAAATATATAATTTTAAAATAATTAAAAAAAATATTTTTTATCTAAATTATTGTGACTAAGAATTGTTCTAATATATATTAACAAAGTTGATTTAGGACAAGAGATTCTCTCCTACAACATAGTGAATTGGAGTTTAATTTTCTATTAAAAGATATTAATATTTAGTGTTCTATTGTCTCTAATAGATCAACAGAGGTCGGATTTAGTGGAAGGGAGACTATCCCAACGTGGTAAATCCAAGTTTGGATTCTTACCAAAAGAGGTACACACATTTACTCACACTAAGAAGAAATTGAAAAAAAAAATTATCTCAATTAAAAATTAACTATAGAAAAAACAAAGCTCTAATATATTACTTGACAAGGATTTCTTTCCAAGAAGATGAATTATCAATCAATCATAGAATATATTTTCTTTCCAAGAAGGAGAATCAACCATAGAATATCTTTTTCTTTTCACCCCTTCAATTTTCTCGCTCTAAGAATATCCTCCAAGAAAACTACTCATAAATACACACAAACAACAACATACTTCGTACACATTAATTGGTACTATAGTCTAACATGGGAAACTATTTGTGGGGTGTCATGTCAGATCCTTCCACTTTAATCAAAATAATAACATCCGATAATGGCATCATGGAATTCTATCCACCAATTACAGTAAATTTCATCACAAATGGGTTCCAAAACCATGCCATTTACTAATTAAATATTTCATCAAAAGCATCCATACAAGCATTTTTTTTACTATCATTGTCAACTATATAAACTGTGGATTTGTATTATCTATCCTTATATATTTACTTTTTAAAAATTACTATGCAATATATAAATTTTATCAACGAATGAGTTCTCCAATATATAAGAGACATACAAAGGGAGATAATGAGTTATAATAAATGATGAGATTAAAAATTATAAATTTTATAACTATATATGAATGGTCATGATTATAAATAATTTTAATTTTACATGAACACTTCAAATGTCACATAATTACTTTAAAAATATTACATTACGATATTATTGTAATCTTAAATAGTCATGATAAAATTGAAATATCTACGTATGCATCAACCAATCTCATTTTTTACCATTTTGTAATTAGACGATATATTCCTAAAGATTCGGATACATTAACCGATACCACTAAATCACCAAAAACTTTCCACACACCTTCAATCTCAAGAGCATGATCACAAACCCACAAACTTTGTAATTCATATTTTTGTTTCTTGAATACATATGAAATTCATATTCTTTTTTTTGACAATCTCTTTTAATATATTTATTTTTAGTAGCCACCATAAATCTTTGATATAATAACTAATATTCATATATACAACAAATTTTCCCAACCCTCTCGTGCTACCCTTCAACCAATACACCGTAAATACCCTCATACCTTACCAACAATTTTACGATCCCAATTTTTCAAAATTACTAACTCATGAGCCACCTCAGCCCTTGTGAACAACTTAACATTTGTACAAAAATTCTAAATATCCTCAACCACCTCATGCACACCATCACCTATAAGAATCCAATTTCTCTAATCTCTATTATCAATAGAAGCAAAAATGCTAGAGGATGAAGAGTTGACTGTTATGCAAAATGGTGTGCAAATATACACATAAAAATAAGTAATAGAGTAGTAAATAAATATCATTTCCACAAGAATTATTGAGTAATTTATAATTATCTTATCAACATTCATGTTAAACATTCATTTCCACAATGCTTATGTTAAACCTTGATGAACCAACAATGCTTTCATCTTGAGACCCCATAACCCAAAATCATTCTTCCCATTGAATTTTTCAAGTACATACTTTGTTGATGTCATCTTTCCTTTGAATCGAATACATGCATGCTCTTGATACCAATTGTTGTTAAAATGGAGATCAATCGATCAATAAACCAATAATGTTCTTAGTTTTTGTAAAATGAAGATTGATTGAATATAAAACGAAGATTGATCATATTGTAAAACAAAGAACGTTATTCGCTTCCTGACTAACAAAATTAAAGCTTTCAATGCCAAAATACACACACACAATTGTTAACTCAGTTCATAGATGAACTCCTACGTCTGGGGGACTAGATCCGACTTTGAACTATCATTTATATGAGATGAAAGATGATTACAATTCTATGCACTTGTGTGCTGCTAGTTTATGCACAATTCTACATAATTGCAGCTGGCATTATATTATCTACACTATTTTTTCAGCCTTGTTTGTTTTGGCTTATATACAAGTTATTTACAATTTAGGAGTAACAAATAAATATAATTACAATTAGCTAACTGAAAACTAACTTTCCAAAACATATTTCATCTTCAAAGTCTTCTTATTGATTTATATCAATGTTTCTTTGTTAAATATAGGATTGTGAGATTTAGATTATAGAAAAATAAATTTATAAAATAAAACAATTATACTTGAGAATATTTTAATTATAGGAACTTCTTGCATTTGGGGAGAAGATTGACAATGCAAGCACTACTTTATTAGAGGAAACAATTAAAACTAATTTGAAGACTAAATTATATTAACCATGCCCCACTTCCATGAATTTGGAGGAGGTAGCTTCTCACGATCAAGAAATTGATGTTTGCATAATATATCACGTTTAATCTTTAAACAATATGTTTAATTTCATTCAATATTCAACACAAATTTCTCTTCTTCATGATATATTCCATTACTAAAAGAAACTAATTGTAAATATATTAAGAATAGTGATTAAGTGTATTTAATTTTCTTGGCGCAATAAAAAAATTAGTTATATTTTCTAAACTATCTTAGTTTCTATTTATTTTTGTATGTGAACTTATTATGTTGAACGATATAATAATAATAATAATAATATTAAATAGAATAAAATTAGTTAAATTTTATTTATATATTGATCCATCAATTATAATTACTTTTTTTTTATTATATATATTTGACTTCAAGAGATATATAATACTTATCAATTTTTTTGTTTTGTTGACAAAAGGTAGTACTTATCAATTGTTCCTTATTAATTAATTGGATAGGAGGAATTTAAGAATAATGAGAAGATTAGAATTCTTCGATGTAGGCATGAATATCATCTCGATTGCATAACAAAATGGCTTGCTGTAAAAAATATATGTCCTCTATGCAAATCAGAAGCTTTGCCTCTTCCAAAGAAGGAATAGGACCCATGAATTTAATCTTTATGTATATCCATATTTCTTGGATAGATTGATATTTGTATATAATATAATGTACTAGCTCAACACCATAACTTAGTATCTATCAACTTGTACATAGATATACTTTGTTATGTTGGATGTATTTTTGTACATATATATACTTTGTTATGTTGGATATATTTTACTTCAGGTAATTATTATATTGTTACTTTTATCATTTTTGAGTGTCATTCTTACAAGATATATAATTAGAAATTTCTCAATAATTCTTTTGTCAAAGTATATTATATCCTTGAGATTTTATTTTACTTCATAATATTTTTATTTTAGTATAGTACTTCATAATTTTTATTAATTTGAACTCGTATTTTAGAGTTTAAAGTTAATGCCATGTACATTGTAACTTCTTGAATTAAAACTCCTCTTGTTGTGTACTTCACACATCTTTAGCACTTGTAGATCCTGTTCTTCTTAGAAAGATATCGACAATGTCCTCTTTTGCAAAACGAATAACATAATTGAATTTTTCTATTTATTTTTCTTCAATTCATTTTATGAGTTGCATTGAGAGTTAAAGTTTATGCATAAATAGTAATAAAATCTTTCATTTACAATGTCTCATAAATCTTGGGAACAAAAACAAAGTCTTCATTTTAATGCTCCAAAAATTATATTTTTTACCATTGAAAATAGGAATAGTAAGATGATGGTATTAGTCATGTTTTAGAGAAATTTAAAAATAATGTTGGATATGAGAAGGGTTTTGTTGGAAATATTTTGATAAAATTTCTATATGCTTAATATATGATTGGACGTAGCTCTAATGGCACAATAACTATTGTTAAGAATATAGATGGATAGTATAGAAAATTTTAGTTGATAGTTGGAAGACAATAGAAGTTTTGGAACAAGTGAATAGATTATATTGTTCTTAAAGTGGATGCCTATAAATGAGTCGTGGTTGTCTATGTGGAAGCATTAAGCATATTTTAGATCCTTCATTCTTGAAGTTTCATGATTTTTTTAAGGTTAAATATATTTTAAATTTTTATAAAAATTATAATTTTTGGTTCATATAAATTTTTTTATATTTTTTAGTTTTTATAAAATTATCATACAAATAATTTTAAAAACTTATATTTTTAAATGATTTATTAAAAATATATTTATAACATTATTAAAAAATTAGGTACAAAAATGACATTTAAAAA
>JBBPBT010000152.1:13424743-13464807 GCA_037974875.1 Cicer bijugum | reverse complement strand
TTATTTATATATTTCTTGTTTGATGTGGATTTTTAAATTTTTTAATAATCTTTTGTATGTATATTTAGAATATTATAAGAATTTTTACTATAAAAATTAATTTTTAACAAAAGATTAATTAAACATGAATTTTTATGTATTAAAAACTAAAAAAATCATATTAAATTAATATTTTATTAAAAAAAAATTAAATTCTTATAAAAAAAGGATGGTTATCATATCTTAAAAAATGAAATTAGAGTTTTTTTGCTTTTAACAAATATATATTTTAACTTATAGAGACTAAATTTTGCATTCCTTTTATTTCTTCCTTTCTTTTTTAAAAGTCTCCCCACCCCAATCCTCTAAACTTAAAGAATTTTATAGACTAAAACCAAAATGTCATAATTTTAGAGGCAAAAACTTATTTAAACCAAAATTATTTTACCTTACAATTTATTTTAAAATAGTTTTTAAGTTAAAAATAATCAAAGTTACAGAACAACTTTTACTTTATTGTTAAGCCTCTTTTTTGTTGTCTTTAAAATTTAGGTTCTAATGAAATTTAAAGATTTTAGGTTCGATTGCATAGATGAAGATTCATCTAAAAGAACTCATCTTTACAAGAACAAATTTGATCATGTCTATAATCTCAACAAATTTATACAAAATTGAATACTGCAAAATTACACACTGGCTGAAAGTACGTATACAGAGTAAGAAAATTCATACAAACACAAATTACACATTGGCTGAAAGTACATAAACAAAATTAGTTTCTCCAAGAATCCGCAAGTCTTGGTTCTCTCTCTTTCCAAATGATCTCAAACACAACTCCACTACTCATAAAAGGACAAATTCAATGGGAATGAATTGTCACCAAGTCATAATGGTATTATGCCATGGAAACACTATAAAATCAGAATATACTTATTCATTTTCATCTTAGCATGTAAACTTACTGGTTAAATATCTCAAACAGATACTTAGAAACAACAACACAATCAACATCCGAACCTAAATGAATCTTTTCAAAGCAAATGATATCATCACATTTGCAGTTCCTATTTAGTTGTGGTTTTCAAAGTTCAATATAACATTAATTATTGTAACTATTTATTGCAGATTGAAAAATAACTGAAATCAAATATTCTGTGGCATTTGCAACAAAAGAAAATTGTCCCAAAATTGTCACTTTTAATTTTCAACGTAACTTTAATTACTTTTTTCAACTGTACCCTCTAATAATACATTGTGCACCACTTATTTCACTAATTAGGTTAATAAGGGTAATTAATAGAGTGAAAATATTATCTTAATTTGGTTTATGGTATTTTCTTAGCATGTCAGAGAAATAAGAAAGGGAAAAAGAATCCAATACCCAAAACTTGAAACGGTTCTTCAGAGGAGAAGTATCATTAACAGTTCCTTTCAAGTAGACACTAAGAACACCACTAGCACCAACCCAATCATGCTGATTAACAAACCTACGAAGCAAATATCGCAACCTCCAACGATGTTCCAATCTAAGAGGCTTGGGAGAGAGTCCAAGAACGTAAGAAGGGCTTGTAAGCGATAAATGAATTCTCATCTCTTTTTTTTACGGGCCGCAAGGTGTGTAGCATCGTCGTGCATGTACTCGTTTCTCTTGCGGCGGCGGGGGATGGATTTGGTTGGTACGACGATGCCATTGTTTTTGTCGTATTCTGTTGTGGGCAAGTGGTCGATTTCCATTGTTCACCGAAATATTTGGATCCCGGAGAGTAGGAGCTAGGGCTTAGCAAAAATTTTGGGAAGACAGGGTCGTGGGAAAAGGATTGTCTGACTTTGAGGCGGGAAAGGTAGGGTGCCTTTCACCCATTCTGTGCCATTGGATTAATCAGATGCTTCAGAAAGAGCCACGTGGCCTTATTATTTTTAAACTAAAAGCATCCGCCTTTTCCGCTCTTTCTTCCTCAAGTTCACTTAGAACCTTTCATCATTTCCATGGCATCTTCATTCCCCCACACCTCTGTCCATTGACCACCGCCGCTCACCGCCGCTCACCGCCGCTGCTGACCACCGCCGCCGCGCACCGCTATTGTCTCCTGCACTATAATCTGTTATCAATCTACTTTCTGCATTGTCATATTCGGGTAATAAAAGAACTCCATTAATTTTTTTTTCTTCCAAAAATATGATTTTTTTTGCTTTCTAATTCCTGGATAAAAGAGTTGGAAGTTATGTTTATCTTGGTTGTATTGATTGTGTTATAATAATAGAGTAGAATGTTATTAGTTATGCCAAATTATTTTTGTAGAGCTATTTTAAGTTGTTATACTTGTTTTTTTACTTTGAAGTTGTGATACCTGCAAAACAGAGCAATACGTGGTTCATTCATTATTCCATACTTTTTTTTTTCATTTAATTATTTTATTAAATTTTTAGGTTACTTCATTTGGAAAGTTTGATCAAATATGTCATCTTCAAATGTTAATTGGAAGCCACGGATTGGTATGAAATTTGATAATATAGATGTGGCTTATCAATTTTGGCTTACATACAGTGTCCATGCTGGTTTTGGAGTTAGAAAACGTTATGCGAACAAGAATAAAGACGGCACTATATCATCTTGTAGGTTTGTTTGTTCCAAGGAAGGGGTACAAAAGATAGACAAGAGAGATGTTTTTGTTAACATCCATAGAGCCGAGACTAGAACGGATTGCAAAGCAAGAATTTCACTTGTATGCAAAAATGGAAATTTTGTCATCCATGAATTTGTAGAGGATCATAACCATCCTCTACAACTTCCAGAGACAACACACATGCTTGCATCACATAGGAAGATCACTGAAGTCCAAGCATATGAGATTGATTTGGCTGATGATTCTAGATTAAGGCAAAAGTCAACATTTCAACTTATGAGCACACATGCAGGAAATAGAGCAAATCTTGGATTTACACGGTTGGATGTGAAAAATTACCTCAGTGCAAGAAGACAAAGAAGTATGATGTACGGAGATGTTGGTTGTCTTTCACAATATTTTCAACGACAATTGTTGGAAAATCCGTCTTTTTTTCACGCATACCAAATGGATATAGAAGAACAAATCACAAATGTGTTTTGGTGTGATGCAAATATGGTGTTGAATTACGGATATTTTGGTGACGTTGTGTCATTGGACACTACATATTGTATCAATCATGCTAATAGACTGCTTGCTTTGTTTTCTGGTTTTAACCACTATAGGAGTTCGATCATTTTCGGTGCAGCACTATTGTATGATGAGACAATTGAGTCATTTAAGTGGTTGTTTGATACATTCTTACAAGCACACAACCATAAAAAACCAAAAATTGTTTTCACTGATCAAGATCAAGCAATGGCCAGGGCACTTGAGGAAGACAGATTGGAAAAGGCTGATGCTTTTAGTTTAAAAATAATAAGGCCACGTGGCTCTTTCTGAAGCATCTGATTAATCCAATGGCAAAAAATGGATGAAAGGCACCCTACCTTTTCCGCCTCAAAGTCAAACAATCTTTTTCCAAGGTCGTGTAATTGAGGGACAAAATCGCAATTATGAAAAGTGTACAATACCTTTAAAGGTTTGGATCCAAATATACCACAACTACCAAACCTAACCACAGTCCACACATATTTAAATTGGGGTCGATCAGCAATTGCTATGACAATATGTAAATGTGCTCCAAATTTAAAACCAATCTAAATCTATTTTAAATATTTAGTTAAAATTGCTAAAAATCTATATATGTGCTCTAAATTTAAAACCAATCTAAATCTATTTTAAATATTTAATTAAAATTACATAATTATAATTCAGATTATTTATCATCCAATTGTATACGTTTTATATTTTTATCTATTAAATTTTTAAAAATTCTAAATCTCAAAAATAATTTTGATTTTGTTAATTTTGAGATAATTTTTTTCTGAAAATATTTTTAAAAAAATATAAGAAATAAAAATAAAAAACTTTTTTTTTATTTTAGAAAAATTTTAAATTGAATTTTTTTCAAAAAATTTGTTAAGAAAAGTTTTTAAAAACTTCATCGAAAAAATCAATTTTTTTTCTTGAATTAAAAAAATTGTAAATTATTTCTTATTATAAAATTTTGAGAAAATTTAAAAAAAAATCGGAAAAAATTATTTTTCGAAAAAAAATAATAACCGAATTTAAAATTAAATTTTTTGAAACCTGTTGCGTAATTAAAATCGGTTATTTAACCATAACCAATTTTATACTTGATTTTAAACCAAATAATGGATTTGGTTATAAATCTAAATCCAAATATTAGTTTTAAAATGGATATGGTTTGAGTTTTTAAAAAAACCAACTACGCACAGCCCTAGTAGTAGGTATCCACGAAAAAAACAATTCTCTTTTATAATTGGTTATTTGCCAAAGAATCTACTATACACCTTACGTATACACCATGGTAGTCAGAATCGCGATTCGGTGCGTAAAATCGTGTTTTGGCGATATTGAGGACACTTACCATGCTCGTACTTGGTTTGACTGAGATCGACGGGATCAATGTACTTAATTGTAGAAGCGCTGAAATCGTGCGATTTCTCAGAATCAAAAAAGTTACAGAGAGAGAATTTTTGTGGGTTGGGTGAGCGACCCGGTTGCAAATATGTCTTTTTTTTTTTTGTTAAAAATCCTACACCTGTTGTTCAATCCTATGTTCTCTTTTCTGATGAGTTATACAATAGGCTTTATTTTGGCCCTCTCAATATTTTCCCATTCTTGTCTTTGTGAATTGTGAGCTGACTTCGTGACTTCGCATATTCTCTCTCGGATGGTTTTTTCTTTTATTAATCACTATTAAAAAATTAAAATTAATATTAAAAATTATTATAAAAAGAATATATATATATATATATATATATATATATGCTTATTTTAATTTTACTTATATATAATATCTATAAATTAGTTACATTATAAAAAAATTTATATTAAAATATATTTATATTATATTAAGGATGTGCAATATTAAGGATATTAAGGATGTGCTAGATTATATTTATATTATATTATATTAAAAATTTATATAAAATATCTTTAATACTATAAATTTATATTATAATAAAGTATAAATAATTATATTTTATGTATAATAAGCTATAATTAATCTAAGCAATGTATTCATTTAATGATGAGATTGTAATGCAAACAATAGAAAAAATAAGTGTAAGTTATCACATTAAGTTTAATTAGACGTGATAGTTAGGGCTATTAAAAAAATCCGGTTAAGTACCTCAAATCCAAAACCTAATTCAGTTCTATTTTAAATATCTGGTTAAAATCACATGGTTATAATCCAGTTTATTTATGAATCGGTTGGATACCTACTTATGTTTGATATTTGGATTTGGTTTTTATCCACTAAACCTCCAAAAATCCTAAATCTCGAAAACTTTTTCGAAAAAATATTTTTTTTCTGAAAAATTTTAAATTGAATTTTTTCTCAAAAAATTTATTGAGAAAAGTTTTAACAAAATTTATCGATAAAATCAATTATTTTCTCAAATTAAAAAAATTGTAAACTATTTTTATCGAAAAAATTCAAAAAATTTTGAGAAAAATTTAAAAAATAAAATCCAATTTTAAAATTGAATTTTTTAAAACCGGTTGCTTTATTAAAAATCGGTTATTTAACCATGACCAATTTTATAATTGGTTTTGTAACCGGTTTTAAACCAAATAATGAATTTGGTTATAAATCTAAATCCATATATTGGTTTTAAAATGAATATGGTTTGGGTTTTTAAAAAAATCAACCATGCACAACCTTACTAGTAGCTACCCGCGAAGAAACAATTCCCTTTTATAATTGGTTATTTGTCAAAGAATCTATTATACACCTTTCGTACACACCATGGTAGTCAGAATCGCGATTCGGGGCGTAAAATTGTGATTTGGCTATATTGAGGACACTTACCATGCCCGTACGTCTATTTGACTGAGATCGGCGGGATCGCCGTGCTTAATCATAGAAGCGCTGAAATCGCGCGATTTCTCAGTACCAATAAAATTACGGAGGGAGATTTTTTGTAGGTCCGGTGAGCGACCCGGTTGTAAACAAGCCTTTTTTGTTGTTGTTAAAAACCCTACACCTGTTGTTCAATCTTATGTTCTCTTTTCTGATGAGTTATGCGATTGGCTTTATTTTGGGCCTCTCTATATTTTCCCATTCTTGTCTTTGTGAATTGTGAGCTGATTTGCATATTCTCTCTCGGATGGTTTTTTCTTTTATTAATCACTATTAAAAATTAAAATCAATATTAAAAATTATTATAAAAAAATATGTATACAATTATTTTAATTTTACTTATATTAATATATATATAAATTAGTTACATTATAAAAAATTTATATTGAAATATATTTATATTATATTAAGGATGTGCTATATTAAGGATATTAGGGATGTGCTAGATTATATTTATATTATATTAAAAATTTATATAAAATATATTTAATACTATAAATTTATATTATAATATAGTATAAATAATTATATTTTATGTATAATAAGCTCTAATTAATCTAACCTACGTATTGATTTAATGATGAGATTGTAATGCAAACAATAGTAAAATAAGTATCAACTATCATATTAAGTTTAATTAGATGTGGTAGTTGTTGATGAGGATAGGACAAATTGGAAACTTCAGAAATATTGGTTTTACTTATAAAATTGAGTCATTTATGTTGCTACGGGGTGAAAATGCAAATTATATGTTCAACTTTGAAACGTTTAAAAGTTAATTCTTTATACAATTTGAATGTGTTTCACAATTTAATAATTCTTTAAAATGAATATCACAACATGTTACTCTTCATGAATTAAAGTTATCCTACCTAGAATTTGAGTTTCATTTTTTTTATTATAGTACTGAAATATTATAAAAATTGCATTTGTGCATAAAGTTGTGGGCGCGGATTGCTATATGTAATAGTGTCCATTAAATATATAATTAAGTCAAAACCATCATGATTGTTTCCTGCTATGAGATTTATATCACATTAGTTAGAATAATTATGTAATAATATTTTCAACCAAAAAGTAATGTAATGCATCTAGTTTTTCTTCGTCAATACCCAACTGAAGCAATTTGAATATATATTTTTCATTTAGTGCTAATTTTTGTAACATGTTACTACCATAATTCAATTGGTTATTCCAACTAATTAAATATTTCATCAAAAGTATCCATATAAGCATTTTTTTTATTATCATTGTCAACTATATAAACTGTGTATTTGTATTATCTATCCTTATATATTTACTTTTTAAAAATTGTTATGTAATATATACATTTTGTCAACGAATGAGTTCTCCAATATATAAGAGACATATAAAGTGAGATAATGTGTTATAATAAATGATGAGATGAAAAATTATAAATTTTATAATTATCTATGAATGATTATGATTAAAAATAATTTTAATTTTACATGAACACTTCAAATGTCACATAATCACTTTAAAAAAATTACATTACGATATTATTGTAATCTTAAACAGTCGTGATAAAATTGAAATATCTACGTATCCATCAACCAATCTCCTTTTTTTTTTTTTTATCATTCTGTAATTAAACGATACATTCCACAATATATTTTCCAACATCACAAGATTCAGATACATTAACCAATGCCACTAAATCACCAAAAACTTTCCACACACCTTCAATCTCAAGAGCATGATCACAAATCCACAAACTTTGTAACACAAATGCATTCTTGTCCCAAATGGTTAACACCACCCAAATATTCCACTTAAGGTTTAAAAGTAAATTCACAGCTCTCTAAATCCCACAATATACCACATATTCTTCTTTCTATAACTTTAATTTTTGTATCTTGAATACATATGAAATTCAAATTCTTCTTTTGGACAATCTCTTTTAATATATTTATTTTTAGTAGCTACCATAAATCTTTGATATTATAATTAATATTCAATATACAACAAATTTTCCCAACCCTCTCGTGCTACCCCTCAACCAATACACCTTAAATACCTTCATACCTTACCAACAATTTTACGTCCCCAATTTTTCAAAATTACCAACTCAGGAGCCATCTCAGCCCTTGTGAACAAACTTAACATATGTACAAAAATTCTAAATATCCTCAGCCACCTCATGCACGCCATCACCTATAAAAATCCATTTTCTCTAATCTTTATTATCAATAGAAGCAAAAATGCTAGAGGATGAAGAGTTGACTGTTATGCAAAATGGTGTGCAAGTATACACATAAAAATAAGTAATAGAGTAGTAAATAAATATCATTTCCACAGTAATTGTTGAGTAATTTATAATTATCTTATCAACATTCATTTTAAATATTCATTTCCATAGTGCTTATGTCAAACCTTGATGAATCAGCAACGCTTTCATCTTGAGACTCCATAACCCAAAACCATTCTTCCCATCGAAATTTTTCAAGTACATACTTTGTTGATGTCATCTTTCCTTTGAATCGAATACATGCGCGCTCTTGATACCAATTGTTGTTAAAATGGAGATCAATCAGTCAATAAACCAATAATGTTCTTAGTTTTTGTAAAATGAAGATTGATTGAATATAAAACGAAGATTGATCATATTGTAAAACAGAGAACATTATTTGTTTTCTGACTAACAAATTAAATTAAAGCTTTCAATGCCAAAATACACACACACAATTGTTAACTCAGTTCATAGATGAACTCCTACGTCTGGGGGACTAGATCTGACTTTGAACTATCATTTATATGAGATGAAAGATGATTACAATTTTATGAAAGATGATTACAATTTTATGCACTTGTGTGCTTCTAGTTTATGCACAATTCTACATAACTGCAGCTGACATTATATTATCTACACTATTTTTTCAGCCTTGTTTGTTTTGGCTTATATACAAGTTATTTACAATTTAAGAGTAACAAATAAATATAGTTACAATTAGCTAAATGAAAACTAACTTCCCAAAACATATTTCATCTTCAAATTTCCTGATTACCTTATATCAATGTTTCTATGTGCAAAATATTGGATTGTGAGATTTAGGTTATAGATAAATAAATTAATAAAATAAAACGGCTATACTTGAAAATATTATTGATTATAGGAACTTCTTGCATTTGTGGAGAGGATTGACAATGCAAGCACTACTTTATTAGAGGAAACAATTAAAACTAAGTTGAAGACTAAATTATATTCCCCATGCCCCACTACCATGAATTTGGATGAGGTAGCTTCTCACGATCAAGAAATTGACGTTTGCATAATATGTCAGGTTTAATCTTTAAATAATATGTTTAATTTCATTCAATATTCAACGCAAATTTCTCTTCTTCATGATAAATTCCATTACAAAAAGAAACTAATTGTAAATATATTAAGAATAGTGATTAAGTGTATTTAATTTTCTTGTTGCAACAAAAAAAAATTAGTTACATTTTTTAAACTATCTTAGTTTCTATTTATTTTTGTACGTGAACTTATTATGTTGAACGAAATAATAATAATAATATTAAATATTAAATAGAATAAAATTAGTTAAATTTTTTGATCCATCAATTATAGTTACTTTATATATATATATATATATATATATATTTGACTTCAACAGATATATAATACTTATCAATTTTTGTTGTTGACAAAAGGTAGTACTTATCAATTGTTCCTTATTAATTAATTGGATAGGAGGAATTTAAGAATAAAAAGAAGATGGGAATTCTTCGATGTGGGCATGAATATCATCTCAATTGCATAACAAAATGACTTGTTGTAAAAAATGTATGTCCTCTATGCGAATCAGAAGCTTTGAATTTAATCTTTATGCATATCCATACTTCTTGGATAAATTGGTATTTGTATATAATGTAATGTACTTGCTCAACACCATAACTTAGTATCTATCAACTTGTACATATATATACTTTGTTATGTTGGATGTATTTTACTTCAGATAATTATTATATTGTTACTTTTATCATTCATGATTTATGATTTTGCTATGCATGAGTCGAGTTAAAGCTCTCATAATTGTTGTTGTGTTTTACGTATTGTATATATGCATGGTTGTGTTTGATTACTATATAGAATTTAGCATGTATGTTAAATTTGTGGATGTTTATTCAAACTTATGATACTTTTTTCTTCTAGAGTCAAATTTATCATACTTAGTATTGTGAATTTATGGCTTAAATATGTTTCTTGTTATGTAATATATGCTTATTTTATTGTTTGGTACTTGTTCAACTTTTGAGTGTCATACTTACAAGATATAGAATTAGAAATTTCTCAATAATTCTTTTGTCAAGTATATTATATCCTTGAGATTTTATTTTAGTTCATAATTCTTGTATTTTAGTATAGTACTACTTTATGGTCTTTACTCTTTTATTTTTATTAATTTGAACTCGTGTTTTAGAGCTTAAAGTTAATGTCATGTACATTGTAACTTCTTGAATTAAAACTCCTCTTGGAGTATACTTCACACATCTTTAGCACTTGTAGATCCTATTCTTCTTAGAAAGATACCGATAATGTCCTCTTTTGCAAAACAAATAACATATTTGAATCTTTTAGGTTATTTTTCTTCAATTCATTTTATGAGTTACATTGTGTAAGACCCATAATTCTGAATTATACATTTTGTATTTTAGTGTATTTTGGGTATTGAACTCGGAGGCTTTTTAGCCAAGTTATTAATATTTTGTGAGCTTAAATGCCCAAAAATATATTTTGATACCCCGATTAAAATTGTTCGTCGATAAATAAATTAAATTAAGTGCGGTGAATCTTTACGAAGAATTAAATTCTAAGTAGTTTCGTTAAAAATATCTCGGACTGTTAAAAATTGCATCTGTCAATTGAGTTGCGACGATAGTAGATATTTTTAACAAAAAGTGGTTTGGGAAGTTATGGGTGAAATGGTAATTTTAATAAATATCTAGATATTTTGAGATATTTGTTAATTATAATTAATATATATATATATATATGTTTGTGTGGAGGGAAAAGAGGAGGAAATAGAAAGAAAAGAAATATAAAGGAAGGAAAAAGGAAGAAAGGAAAAAAGAGAGAAAGAAAGAAAACATTTTTCGTCTCCTTCCTCTCACTGCCTCGCATGAAACTCTTTCCTTCTCCTTCCATTTTCGTTTTATTTGCTTCCTTTTAGTTCAAGAAAAGAAACCCAAGGCTTAGTGGATAAGAAAGCAAGGATTTCTCAGCTTCATACTTCCTCGTTATTTCGAAAATAAAGAAAAACGGTGTTAGGGATTTCAAAACCGTCAAACAAAAATCTCCCCGTTTCATCTAGATATAAGCTTTGTTTCACAAAGAGATAGAAGGGAAAGTTACTCACTACCACGTTACGGTGCTAGGGAACCAACTTTGGAAGCGACGTTGCGAGCGGAGATTTTACTGGATTTACTCGCGGTACCGTAATCGCACGTTAAAGCTAACGTGAAGGTAAGAGCTCCTTCCAAACTTTTAGTTTGCATTTAGGGACTTATCTGTGGTTGTGTGGAAAAGAATTTTGTTAGGGTTGGAGTATTGATTTGGGGAAAATGAATCTAAGGCTTTATGGGTAAAATCTTAGAGTTTGGTTTTGGTGATATTGATGAATGTTTCGTGGAAAATGAATTTAACTCATTTGTGTATGATTTTGAGTAAATGAAATTTGATGTGTCTGAGTGGTATGTTGTGATGATTTGTGTTCATCGTATTTGATGTATTCTTAATTAATGCTTATGAAATTTGATATGTGTATGTTGGATTTTGTGGAGAAATGAATTGATGTGTTTTGGTGTGAGTTGTGGATTGAATTTATGAATATGTTTGAGTATATTCTGTGTGAAATTTGAAAACCATTAGAGTTAAACGAGTATTAAGAATGGGGAATCTCTTAATGTCTACGTTTACTTAATGTTGTCGTGAAAACCATTAGAGTTAAACGAGTATTAAGAATGGGGAATCTCTTAATGTCTACGTTTACTTAATGTTATCGTGAAAATCGTTTAAGTTAAATGATTATTAAGAATGGGGAATCTCTTAATATCCTTGTTTACTTAATGTTTGTTGTGAAAATCGTTTAAGTTAAATGAGTATTAAAAATGGGGAATCTTTTAATATCTGCATTTACTTAACGATTGACGTGGATAGAGTCAGAGTATGCTCATGCATTTCATTTTGGTAAATCGTGCTAACCTGTGATAGGTGGCACCTCGGTAAATAGTACTTTGGTCTGTGATAGACGGTACATTTACGATTTACGTTTTTGGTAAATTGTGCTGACCCGTGATAGGTGGCACCTCGGTAAATAGTACTTTGGCCTGTGATAGGTTGTACGTTTACGATTTACGCTTTTTCTTTTAGTAAATCTTGCTGACCCGTGATAGGTGGCATGATAGCGTTTCAGCAAGTGTACTGAATCGTTGCAAGTAATAATAAAAGGGTAGTACCGAGTGTCGAACTCAAGAATTGCGTTTTACTATTGAATTATATTTAATTACTAAAATTGAACAAAAAGGTTCTCAAGTTGATTGAAATAATGTTTGAAATTAACAACAATAATAAAATTGATCTTTTATAATGAGAAAAATGTCAGGGATGAGTTTCACTTCGAATCCAACCTTGGTGTCTAATTTGATCCTAGTTACTGAATTCCTTTATTGAATTATTACCGAATTCTCTTTATTATTCTTGCCCTAATGTCTTAGTGACAGAACCTTTAATTCCAAAGTAACCCCTAATTCCTTAGTAGATTTAAGATTATAATTAAGCATTAGCGTATAGAAATTCTCTTGTAAATTATTGCTTTGCAACTAATTTAATTGGTTTCATGACTTGCATCTATCCCTAGACTACAATTTCATGAATTTCTCATCTCAAACATTCGTAAAGTCTACTTCCGTTTCAAAATACAAATCGTAGAACATTTTAATATTGATCAAGCAATAAAAATCATTAAGCACAGAGATGAGAAAAATAATTCAATAAATTCATTCATAAAACTATAAATCAAATCAGAAAAATAAGGGTTTCATCTGGTTACACTCATCCCTAACAAATAGGGTTTAGTTACTCATGACAGAGATACAAAAGATAGGGATTAAAGAAGAATTACAAGAATGATTCATGGATGATTCTTGATAAAACTGCTTCAATGGCGTTAGAAACGGCCGTCTTTGAGTTACTATGCTAGGGCACAAGTCTCCCAAGTTCCCCAAGAGTCAAAAAGATCCCTAAACAGTAAAAAATTGGGTTTTTATGATTGCTGATGCGCGTTACACGCTCCAGGCGCACAGGGCGCGCCCCAGGCGCGCGTTGGCAGTACTAAACAGCGGGAAATGCGCTCCAGGCGCGCAGGGCGCGCTCCAGGCGCGCAGGGCGCGCTCCAGGCGCGCAGGGCGCGCTCCAGGCGCACATCATCTGCTGTCTGACGTATTTTGCATTTTTCTCGTCTTTCGAGTCTGAATTGGGTCCCGGTGTCTTCATGAAAGTTGTAGATATGGATCTTAGCTTTCATTAGCACTTGGATTGACTCCAATTGAACATCTAGAACTCCAGATATGGCTGAAATACTCCATATAGGTCATGTTGATTTCTCACCAAAATTCAGCACTGCACTAAAACAAAGTAACAACGCAAAACTACGAAAAATCTCTACTTAATTAAGCAAATAAGAACAAAAACATTTCATTGAATCAAATAACTAAAATCAACAAAATATATTAAATAACTCATTAAATTAACTAATGATTAAAGATAAATAAGACTAAAATCAATAAAAATTATGCATGTGATGAAGAGTCATCACAACCCCAAACTTAATCTATTGCTTGTCCCCAAGCAACAATTAATTTCAGATTTGGTGCAGTTAAAAGCAAACTTAAACTCAATTTCTCAATTCAAATCAAACTCAATTCTCAAAGTTTCAGCTACTACAAAACATCCATCATACTCTATGGTTGCTTACAAAAATAACGAGGTTTGTATACCTTGGCATTCATTTATCAAATTCAACTCTCTCTTCACACAATCTCACCAAAATTTCTCTCAAGTGTTTAGAAGGGTTATGAATTTATCACTCAAATCCTAGAGCATGCATCACGCTACCATAGGCTTGAAAAAATTCTAGTTAGCAATCACAATGCAGCAAACACAAACATTTTTGGAGGACTTTCGGGTTGTAATGGGGCTAAGGTAAGGGTAGGACATTTTGGGATAGTAGGCTTTACTACTTGGAGTTAGGCATATATTTCCCAATTATTCTACCATGTTTTTTTCTTCACCTTTTCATTCTAGAGATTCTCAAACATTGACAAAAGAACCAAGAAGATATTATTTATCGTTTTTTTTTCTTCTTTTCTTTATTTTTTTTTTGTGAGAATCACCACCCCAAACTTAAAAGGTTGCTATCCCATGAGCAACCCCAAACTTAGAATTTGATCAAGACAAGACAAAATTTTTTTTACCTAACTCCAAGTAAGGTGATATAATTGAAGTAGGGTTTTTGTTTTGTAATGTGGCTAGTAACCGAAATAAAGGGGCAAAGCTCAAAGGGGCTAGCAAAGGATAAAATTTTCATAGGGTAGTTAGAAAGGCTCAAACGACCAAATAAAATTGCCTCAATGTATGCATAAATTACAAGTGATGCAAGTCAGAATTAGTGCAAGTTCTGAAGGGATAATACATGTTTGGATAATCACACAACAAAGAATTTAAGTGTTTAGGCTCAAAAGCTCACAGCTAGGATAATAAGAGAGAGTATGAACTATCTAAATGATGCCAAATATGCTACTACAAAATTTATTTAGTGTTTTTTTTTTAATTGCGAGTTAGACTACAACAACCAAGCAGTAATCAACAATGCATGAATTAGTGAAACTTATCGAATTGAGCAATGATATGAGCAAAGAAATATAATTTAAATTTCAAATTGTCAAACATAAAACTTAAGACCAAATGTAAGTTGTTAATAATTCTTCATCATAGTGCACGATTATACATAATTAGAAAGAAACACATCCAAATAACAAAAATAAGATTGCAAAAAATAAAAGTTACCTCTACCTGTGGGTTGCCTCCCACGAAGCGCTTCTTTAAAGTCATTAGCTTGACGCCTCAACTAATGTCAAGGTGGCATATATGACAGGAAGAACACATCATCCTTCTTTTTCTTTTTGTTTGGTAGAAATTCCATGAACTTAAGAAATAAAAGATGTTGTTTCCATGTCCTTCTCAATTGGACATTGATGAACAAGGCATAGATTGAATCTCGAACTTTATCAATCTCTTCTTTTTTCTTTTCCTTGTTCATATTTTCCTCTTGCTTATCTTCTTCTACCACAACAATGAAATTATCTTCAACTTCTCCTCCATCTTCTCAAACTTAGCCACTTGCTCAAATAACCTCTCACATTGATTTTCAAATTTGTCAATTGAAACCATGTTATTCTTCATGAATTCAACCAAAACATTTGTAACGTGAAAGTCTTTATCATCCGATTCTTTGGATAGAATTTTAGGAGGTAGAATTTGTTCCCAATTTATCTTTTGAATGTAACACTCGATGTTTTCTGTAACTTTGAGAAAAAAGTCTTCATATTCTATTAGTTCATCAAGGTCATCTAAACAATGTCCATTATTATGTGCTTTTCCGCAAAAGTCACATCTAAGAGGCTTCCACGGAGGGATCTGAGGGTGATATTTTAAAAATGTATGCCTCAAGATTTGCCCCTCGATCATTCGACATATACCCGATATAAGACAAGTATCACACTCTTCATATAATTGTAGTAGAATATCATCATCATAATCTTCCATGCTCTACAACGCATAGTTATCTCAAACAAAGAAGAGAAAAACCACTAGACATGACATTAGCAAGTTCAACAAATAAAAATAGAAAAAAAATTGTTATTTAAAAAAAAATAAAATAAAATAAAAAATTTTATTGCAGAGCAAAAAATTTCAATTAAGTAAATAAATTAAATTCAATAGTGATATAGCAGTCCCCGGCAACGGCGCCAAAAACTTGATAGCGTTTCAGCAAGTGTACGGAATCGTTGCAAGTAATAATAAAACTGTAGTATCGAGTGTCGAACTCAAGAATTGCGTTTTACTATTGAATTATATTTAATTACTAAAATTGAACAAAAAGGTTCTCAAGTTGATTGAAATAATGTTTGAAATTAACAACAATAATAAAATTGATCTTTTATAATGAGAAAAATGTCAGGGATGAGTTTCACTTCGAATCCAACCTTGGTGTCTAATTTGATCCTAGTTACTGAATTCCTTTATTGAATTATTACCGAATTCTCTTTATTATTCTTGCCCTAATGTCTTAGTGACAGAACCTTTAATTCCATAGTAACCCCTAATTCCTTAGTAGATTTAAGATTAGAATTAAGCATTAGCGTATAGAAATTCTCTTGTAAATTATTGTTTTGCAACTAATTTAATTGGTTTCATGACCTGCATCTATCCCTAGACTACAAATTCATGAATTTCTCATCTCAAGCATTTGTAAAGTCCACTTCCGTTTCAAAATACAAATCGTAGAACATTTTAATGTTGATCAAGCAATAAAAAGCATTAAGCACAGAGATGAGAAAAATAATTCAATAAACTCATTCATAAAACTATAAATCAAATCAGAAAAATAAGGGTTTCATCTGGTTACACTCATCCCTAACAAATAGGGTTTAGTTACTCATGACAGAGATACAAAAGATAGGGATTAAAGAAGAATTACAAGAATGATTCATGGATGATTCTTGATAAAACTGCTTCAATGGCGTTAGAAACGGCCGTCTTCGAGTTTCTATTCTAGGGCACAAGTCTCCCAAGTTCCCCAAGAGTCAAAAAGATCCCTAAACAGTAAAAAATTGGGTTTTTATGATTGCTGATGCGCGTTACGCGCTCCAGGCGCGCCCCAGGCGCGCGTTGGCAGTACTAAACAGCGGGAAATGCGCTCCAGGCGCACAGCATCTGCTGTCTGACGTATTTTGCATTTGTCTCGTCTTTCGAGTCTGAATTTGGTCCCGGTGTCTTCATGAAAGTTGTAGATATGGATCTTAGCTTTCATTAGCACTTGGATTGACTCCAATTGAATATCTAGAACTCCAGATATGGCTAAAATACTCTATATAGGTCATGTTGATTTCTCACCAAAATTCAGCACTGCACTAAAACAAAGTAACAACGCAAAACTACGAAAAATCTCTACTTTATTAAGCAAATAAGAACAAAAACATTTCATTAAATCAAATAACTAAAATCAACAAAATATATTAAATAACTCATTAAATTAACTAATGATTAAAGATAAATAAGACTAAAATCAATACAAATTATGCATATGATGAAGAGTCATCATGGCACCTCGGTAAATAGTACTGACCCGTGATAGGTGGTACGTTTACGATTTACGCTTTTTAGTAAATCGTGTTGACCCGTGATTGGTGGCACCTTGGTAATTTAGTACTTTGGCCTGTGATAGGCGGTACGATTATGATTTACGGCCCTTCGTTGAGGGTTTTGGTTTGGATTTCTGAGTCCATGCATTTTGGCATATACGCATTGCATTAGGGTGCTTGGCACGCGAGTCGTGTTTGATTCAAGTTTATGATTGAGTGTTTGAACTTGAGATGTCATTGTGATTGTGATGATTTTACTAAGCGTTATGTTTTGGAACAAATTGTGTGTAAGTGTAATTGATTGTAAAACTATTTCGAAACTCAAGTTGTCGTGGTGATTGTGTTGAAATTGCTAAGTGTTATGTTTTGGAGTTGTGTGTGAATGTGATTGAGTTAGTTTATGTAGTTTTAGAAAAACATTCAGGGAAATCGATTCCCAAATCGATTTTGTGAAAAGTCATTCATAAAAATTGATTTTCCAATCGATTTGATGTATTACAGGAGCTCAGCTAATTTGACAAAATCGATGTGCCAAATTGATTTTGTAAATATGTTTCATAAAACCAATTAAGTAATCGATTTCCCAATCGATTGTTGTGTCTCCTGATTTCAGAAATCTTGATAAGGTATTGAGCCAATCGATTTGGGCTATTATAGTAGCTCAGCTAATTGGTCCAAATTGATTTGCCAATATTGAATTTGTTACAGGGGCTCAGCTATTCATTCAATCGATTGCCCAATCGATTGATTTAAGCCCAGAGTATAGGTTTCACTAAAAACCTTCATCCAAATTGATTTCCCAATCGATTGGCTTAGTAGAAATTCTTATTCTGAGTTAGATAATCGATTGCTCAATTGGTTCATCAATGGATTGGCCAGTTGTTTATTACTTGATTGATTTAAGACTTATTTGATTTCCTTTTTATTTGGCAAGCATTATATGAACTTTTAGCATATGAAGAACCCTTTTAAGGTGCATGCTAAGTTGAAAGGTTATTTTGTGCATTTAAAAACTTAAATGTTATGTGTTAACTGTTAATTTCGGTTGGTGACCTTTTACAACTATTGTGGAAATCTGGGCTTTGTCCTCAGATGAGAGCCAGGACAATCCTATCGGTTCATAACCTGTGGATGGGAATGTAGATGGGAATGTCTGACTGGAGCTATGTTAGGAGGATCTTACGGGGCGCGTGGAGATCACTCAAGGCGTATAGTTTTTTTGTTTATAGAATGATCAGATTAGGTTGACATGGAGGAAACATATGTCTTTTTTTTTGGATTGCGTTTATTTTAAATTGGAAGATTGTACCTGTACTAATATTGTCAGCATGACATGCTATTTTCGATGAGTTCCATGTACCACTTTTTGATGTGTAAATACTTTGAATTCATATTTCGCAAAACTATTCTGCTGCTTATAAATTATATTGACTTAAATATTTATCCAAAGGTATTTCCTTATTTATTTCTTCGTTAAATGATTTTGTTAAAAAAAAAAAATACACCCTCGCTTTGAAAATCGGGGTGTTACACATTGAGAGTTAAAGTTTATGCATAAATAATAATAAAATCTTTCATTTACAATGTCTCATAAATCTTGGGAACAAAAACAAAGTCTTCAATTTAATACTCCAAAAATTATATTTTTTACCATTGAAAATAGGAATAGTAAGATGATGGTATTAGTCATGTTTTAGGGAAATTTAAAAATAATGTTGGATATGAGAAGGGTTTGGTTGAAAATATTTTGATGAAATTTCTATGCTTAATATATGATTGGACGTAGCTGTAATGCCCCTATAAATATTGTTAAGAATATAGATGGAAGTATTAAAAAAATTTAGTTGATAGTTGGAAGACAATAGAAGATTTGGAGCAAGTGAATAGATTGTATTGTTCTTAAAGTGAATGCTTATAAATGAGTCATGGTTACCTATGTGGAAGTATTAAGCATATTTTAGATCCTTCATTTTTTAAGTTTCATGATTTTTTTAAGATTAAATATATTTTAAATCTTTATAAAATTATAATTTTTGGTTCATGTAAAAATATTTATATTTTTTAGTTTTTATAAAATTGTCGTACAAATAATTTTAAAAACATATATTTTTGAATGATTTATTATAAATATATTTACAACATTATAAAAAAATTATGTATAAAAATGACAATTAAAAAAATTATATTTAACTTATTCTAAATTAGAAAATTCTAAATTTATAAGAGAGAATTTGTACAATAGTCTAATTTGCTCTAAAAAATTATAGAAAATTTTAATATATTTTATTTAGCAAAGACTAACACAACTTACAGTGATAATTTTATATGGACTACAAAAAAAAAATTATTTTAATTAAAAACATAATTTTATAAAAAATTTAAATATAATTTAACTCTTTTTGTTGTAAAAATAAATGAGTTTATTTTATTTACTATTCAAATATTCTAGAATAATATAGACATATGTATAATTATTTTATTAGTTATTCTATATATTACTAACACATTTTAAAGAAGTCAAAAATGTACATCGCCTCTTACCTTTTTTGTGTTTGACTCAACAACAAGAATATTTTCTCAAACAATGACCAATTTTCTAAACCACTTGTCAATTTGATGAGTTGGTTGCAGGACAATCATAATATTTAATGTCACTTAACAATATACAACCTGTTGATCACTCTTCAACTTCTTTCGCTGCTACCAATATTGATAGCAGCAGACATATTATCCGACAAGGACATGTTGATCACTCTTCAACTTCTTCTATCTATGCTGCTAGCAGCAGACATATTATTCGGCAAAGACATGTTAGATCTCAAAGTGTTCCTACAATACCTCACCCTGCATCATGTAATACAAGTAATTATAGGACTAATACAAGTAATTATAGGATTACCAATACTATCATGGAATTGGGTTGCTCAAAAGAACTTCAAAAGAATCTTTATCTTGTAGGACTAATACAAGTAATTATAGGAGTGTCAACAACAACAAAAGCATTGGTTTTTGGAAAGTGAAGTTGGTGATAACACTTGAAAAGTTGTTGGAGATTTTGTCACAAGAGGGTAAAACAAAGGAGTTGATTGAGAGTGTGAGGATTGTGGCAAAATGCGGCTTTGCTTCTTTCGGCGGTGGTGGTGGTTGTGGAGTTTCATCAGCAACAAGCATAGTTTCTGATCAAAGGAGTCTTTCAAGTAGTGATAGGAGTGCTCCTTCTAAGATTGATAGCTTAGTTTTAGATATTTAGGCTCTGATCGATAAAAATTAGTTGATAGTTGATATGTTAGCTGATAGTTGATAGCTGATGAAGTAAATGATAGCTTATATAGTTTACATCTTATAGCTTAGTACCAAAAGAATTTGCAGCACCATTTCACTTTCTTGTTTTCTTTTTCTTAGACTTCTTAGTTTCTTTTGTTTTCTGATGTTATCTATACAAGCTTTTGAATCACGTTTGTAGTGCCATTATGATGGAGAATCATGGTTAAAGTGTGGTTGATTAACCTTAGCTTTGGTTTGGTTATGACTATAAATTAAGACTGAAGCACTTATACTTTAAATTAAAATTGTATCTAAATACCAACGTTTGAATACACATATTCGATAGGATATTAAAACATCTGACAATAATAATAATTTAAAAAAATTAAATATTGAAACATAACTACATATGTCGATGTTATATACAAAATTTAAAATATAAAAACACATTTGAGTTAAAACATTTGAACTTGAAAATTTTGTATATGAAATTTTGTTTATATTCAAACTCCAATGCATTAAGAAATTATTTGTCTACTCCGAACACACAAACATCAATGTAGTGCCCCTCTTAAAGTCAACAACAAATTATATAGGGGAATGTTTGGTCAACTTATCGCAATATGTAGACATGATATCTGATTTAAATTTACTTTCAATAAAAACTAGTTATATTAATTATTTAATATTCTCGCTATTTTATGTTAATTTTCATTTTAGAAAAATATAAAAATAGAATTGTTAGAAACCACATGATCATAGAGTTAAAAATAAACTTTATATTGTAAGTAAAATTGAGTTTGATAAAAAAGAATTTTTTAAAAAATATTTTATATTAATAATTAAAAAAATTAATAAAACAATAAATACATGATCTGTTTACAAAACACATTTCAAAATAAACCAATTAACTAAGTCTAATCAACCAACAAAATAAAATTAACCACCTAACTAATCTTCCGCACATTCAAAATAAAATAAAAAAATTCTTAGTTTGAATTTTAACTTCAATGTGATATATAATATTAAAATACAACAAAAAGTAAAATCTAAAATAAGTTTTGTTAGTTGAAGCTCTTGCATAGTTAGAGTGATCAGGCCACAAACGCTAGTGTTGTAATTGACACTGTCCCTCAAATAATTCGAAACACTATTCACATTTTATATAAATTATTTATTTTATAGTACTAAGTTTAAATTAAGTACCAGAAAATTTAAAAGAATTAAAAACTTGCATTTTAAAAATTTAAATTGTGTGAAAAACTTTTTTTAATATACATATTAATTTTTTTTGTACCGAATAAAAATTTCAATAATTTGTGAAGGATATTTATTCAATGTCTTTCACGTTATCCAAACAAACATACACTTTTGGTACTACGATTTTCGTGATCAAAGATAGAAATTGTAATTCAAGGCACCCAAGGCCAACAAGAGGCCGATCCTACTATTGATTATGTCACGATCAAATAACAATTGAATACGAGGATGAGAACACATAGCAAGAAGGTACCTAGTAACAAGGATTTCATCTATAGTCAAATACCATATTTGAGTATAGTGAAATGCAGTATACACTTGTGAATGGGCTTGGCACATGATGAAGAAAAAATAAAAGACATCAAATTCCTAAGTTGAAATTGAAAGCAAGTGTACCGTATAGAAAAAGTGAGGCACGAGAGAGAATTAGTGGCCGAAGAGAAGAAATATTTTGGGTATCGGCGGTGGATGTTAGCTCGGTAAATGTCAAGACTACTAATCAATGGATTTTACTACATAAACATGTGTGTAGAGATATTGGTTAGTGAAATTTTGTTATGTTGTTTATTTCACTAAGTTTATTATTTTAATAATTTTTATTAGTATTTTTTTTCTTTTTTGAGAGTCAGTTTTGTTAAAGTGTTATGTTATTGTTTAGTTTCCACTATAGGATGATGAGTATTGTTCTATAGTGTTACCAGATGAACTTTTGAAGTAAAGTTATTTTCTTGGTCTGAATGGCTTGTGTTTTTACTCTTGTTTTGAAGGATTTTTTACGTTAAAATTTTTGGTGTCATGTTTAATGTTTTTTTATCTCCTTTATTGTTAATATTATTGGTTTTTAGTTCATATTCTACGAGAAATAATTAATTTAACGAGTTTCTATTGTACGCTTATAGTCCTAACAACTGGTATCAGAGTTTCGGTTCTCTTGTACTTATATTTTATGGTGAATTATAGAAGTCAATGCAACTCAAATTATGGCCTTTGGAAGAGTAAGATGGAAGATTTTATCTTTGTAATTGCTAGTCATTTTATTTTTATATTTTACCTCTTAGGAGTAGAGATATTTTGGTAATAATAATAATAATAACAAAAACATCATTTGACAACCCGTTAAAAATAAATGGCTTAGGTTGAAATGGCAAGTTCCCCACTTTCGGCTTAACTTTCCCCATTTTTAGTAGGGGTGGGAATAGGTCAGGCCAGACTTTGAAAGGCCTGAGCCTGGCCTACGATGATTTTTTTAGGCCTAAGCCTGGCCTACAGCCTATTATAGGATTTTTTTTCGGCCTGAGCCTGGCCTACGACCTATTATGGTCTGGCCTGTAAGCCTATTTAAAAGCCTTATTCACGTTAAAATATTTATATGTTATATTTTACATTTTTTTTAAATAGGCTAAATTAGACCTTTATATACAAGGAAAACTAATAAAATTATAATCAAATCTAATAAAATAATTACTAACAAAACAACCTTCCAATAAAGCAAAAAACAAAATGAATTCATAATTAACAAACTCTATAAAGTCCTTCAAAAATTACAAATAAAACAAAATGAACCCCATAAACAGTTACACATATCAGCCAACAAAACACATTCAAATTCCAATGAATGACAAAAATATGATATCAAATCTTCAAGGTGATTTGTATCTCTTGTTTATCAACCTTCAAAAACAAAAGAAAAAATACATATATGTTAGACACTAAGCTAAAAAGTAATAAATAAATAAATGAGTAAATTATTAAAAAAATAAATAAATACAACTTGATAAAAAAATATTAACCTTTGATTTTTTCTTCACATTATACTTATGACGAAACCAATCTCCGCCACAAATTAGAGCTTCAACAGATTCTTCGTTTAATTTAGAGCGAAATTCATCAATAACTCTACCTCCTGCACTAAATGTGGACTCAGATGCCACAGTTGAGATTGGAATAGCTAGTACATCAGCAACCATCTTAGACAAAATCTTATATTTCATGCTATTGTTCCTCCACCAGTCCAAAGCACAAAAATATTTAGTATTAGGAACGTAAATACCTTCATCAAGATAATCTTGTAATTCTGATTTTATTGGACATAGTTTCATTTTCACGCAAAATGCTCAGAATTTCGTCAAATCCAGTGACAATTGCAGCATTCTCTTGGGACGATGATAAATTATTATTATCCAAATTAACAATCGGAGACGGAGACTCTTCCAAAGATAAAGCTAGATACTCATCATATATTTCTTCCAATAAACTTCTGACCTTCTTTATATTCTCATCAACAACTTCTTTAGATTTATATATCATGGGAAAACATATACGTACCATATGAAATTTGCACCTAGGATCCAAAACACTAGCAATAGCCATCAACATATTACACTCCCCCCAGTATTTGTCAAACTTTATTTTCATTGGGCCTACCATTTCTTTCATAAAAAGATCACCGTCTTCATCAATCTTATCAAGTATTTGTTTAACCTTCCAAACTTCTGCTAAATACAAATTTGCAGTCGGATACTCACTACCTACATTTAAAATAGTAGTGATATTAAACAATTTAAATAATAAAAAAGTGACCTAATAAAATACAAAAATAAACATTTGATAAACTACCTGAGATCACGTGAGTTGCACCATTAAATACTTCTAACAATTTACAAACTTTCTCAACTTTGTTCCATTCTTCAAGTGAAGGGGCGTGATGATAATGAGGCTCTCTTTCTTTGTAGGCTGCAAAAGCAATCTTAAATTTCAAGGCAGTTAACAACATATTAAAAGTTGAATTCCATCTTGTTGGACAATCAATGATGAGTTTCCTTTCTTTTAAGCGCTTCTGCTCAACCACATCACCAAATGCCTTTAGTCTTGCATCATTGTGGTTAACATATTTGACACTTTCACGGATATTGAAAATGGTATCCTTAATTTTACTAAGACCGTCTTGCACTAACAAATTCAATATGTGTGCACAACATCGAACATGAAACAAAGAGCCACCAAGGATTAACTTACTACTTAGAGATAAATTATCTTTAAGACATCTTAAGCATGAATCATTGTAAGAAGCATTATCAACAGATACGGAAAAAACTTTATTTTCAATCCCCCAAGTTTTCAAACATTTATATATAGCATCAGCCACATCAATACCACGCCTTGGAGGGGGTACTTTCACAAAACTCAAAACTCTTTTTTGAAGATTCCATCCTGCATCAATAAAATGTCATGTGATACCATATATTCAACTACTTGATGGCTAGATTTCCACATATCTGTAGTTAAACTAATTTTGCTCACACTTTCTAACGATTTCTTCAAAATTTTCTTCTCCATATCAAATATTGCCAAACAATCATTTCATGCTGTTTTATGAGTAACTTTATGAAAATCTGGGTTTGCATATTGAAAGCCCCACATCCAAATATCGTCCTCTACAACACTAAAAGGATATTCGTGAACCATGATAGCAGTTGCAATTATTTCCCTCATCTTTTCATTAGAGTATTTAACACCGGTACTAATAAAATGGTTACTTGACTTTGATGGCTGAAATGGAATGATGACTTGTCTTGTTTCAGCAGCCGTCTGCAACTTCTTTTGATTGCAACTTCTAGCGTGTCTTTTCAAATGACTAGTGCTAGCTCCTGATCCTCCAATAGACATTTTTAGTTTACAGTATTTGCAAACAGCTTTCTTCACACCTTTAGAGATTTCAACCTCATCAAAATCATTCCAAACAGCTGATGTTTTTTTCCTCTTTCTCCCAACAATTGGACTTTTGTTTTCTAGAGCGTTGTTATTTTCATTTGGCTGTGTGTTAACTTCTACTTGAGTTGAATCTAAGGGAGAAGACATTTCCTGAACAAAATAAAAATGATAAATTAAAAAATACATATATACCTCTCAAAATAATTTTTTAAAATTATGAAACAAACACTCTTTAAACCCGAAAAAATGATTTTTTGTTTAAAAGAATAAAATTTTTATTAAACCAAACGCACACATTATTATCTCTCAAACAAACACAAATTATTACCTCTCAAACAAAACCATATTCAGTAATAATATATATATATATATATATTAAATAAAAATAATAATTTTTTTAAAATATGAAACAAACACCCTTTAAACTCTAAATTTTTTTTTATTGAATCAAACGCAACAATTATAATCTATCAAACAAAATTATATTCACTAATAATTAATATATATATATATATATATATATATATATATATAAAGAGGTGCCAGACCAGAGGGCTTGGATTGGACAAATTAACGAAAATAAGGTAAAGATTTCTTCCAGGCGGACAATTTCTAATATAAAGATTTCTTACGGGTGCTAGGCGGACAATTTATTCCAGATCAAGAACTTCCATGGATTTCTAATATATATATAATAAATAAAAAAATAATTTTTCAAACAAAATGATTTTTAAAAATATGAAACAAACACCCTTTAAACTCTAAAAAATGATTTTTGGTTTAAAAGAATAAATTTTTTATTCAAACAAAATGCACTCATTATTATCTCTCAAACAAACTCAGATTATTAAACCCTAAAAAATGATTTTTGATTTAAAAGAATAAATTTTTTATTGAAACAAACACACCTAATATTATCTCTCGAACAACTAGAAATATTACCTCCGAACAAATACTCTCCCTGAGCCTAACCTTTTTATTAAATAGGCCAGGCCAGGACAGGCCATAAATAGGCCAGGCCATAGGCCCCTACGGACGGCCTAGCCTATTCCCATCCCTAATTTTTAGCTTAGCGTTCTCCATTTCTATTGATAAAAAGAGAAAAATAAATAAAACGGACGTCGTCCATCCAAAATTGCTATGCTATATAGAAAAAAGAGTTTAAGAGAGAAAAATGAAGGAATTCAAGGAGTTAGTGATTCATCCCATCAAGGATAGCACAATTGGCTGCGTGAGAATTTTAATAACGAACTTATATCGGTAAGGGCATCACTCCAATTATATATTTATATGTATGATTGTATTTATTTTGGAATGTATGATTGTATTTATTGTAGAATTTGTGAGATTAAATATATACTACGTTGAAATGCTTTTATCAAAATTTGGAAAATAAATATCGTGTGACATGTTAAATTCATGATTATGTTGAACATTTCAAAGTATAAAAAATAAATATTATGTGATATGTTGTTATAATGGTTGTGTTGAACATATTGAAAGTGTAAGGAATAAATATAATGTGATATGTTGTTATAATGGTTGTATTGAACATATTCAAGGTGTGAATGATAAATGTTATATGTGAAATGCCATTGATAAGTTAACATCATATTATATTAATGATTTATTAAAGTGTTCACATTCATGCATTTATATTCATGCATTCATTCATAGTCGTGTGGTGGTGCGTCCATAATTGGTTGGAGCCCACATATCCTTTCGGGGATTTTGAGTTAGTGGTGTTGCTTGGAAGAACCCATGAAGCCCTTGCAGGGGAGGCGATATTCCAGAATTATTATATTGACATATAGATAAGTCATAAGGTCTGTTTGAGTATGCATTGAATTAAGTGTGGTTAGTGTTTTATAAAGATAAATGATACATTGTATCTCCTGATAATTGGTTGAAATAATTTTATTAATGATGCATATATTATACTGATAAATTTGTATACGATTGTATTTGTTCGTTTGGATAAGGCAATGTTAATAATGAATGAGAATGTTAATAATGAATGAGGTGGATATTATGCTCATGAATGTACGTGTTGGTAGTTTGAAGTGAATTAATATGTGATATTGTACTTGTTTTTAATATTGTACCTCTTAATTGTTTGGGTGAATTAATTTTATTAATGATATAGATATTGTGGTATTCTATTGTAAGGTTGTTTGTATGGATTAATTAATATTATTAATTATATAGATATCATAATATTATATTTGTATTTTCAATGTGTCTTCTGGTTGTCGTTTGAGTGAATTAATGTTATTATATCATTACTTGTTCCTACTTGTCGTTTTGGGTGAATTAACATGTTGTATTGTTATTACTATTATACCCCTTAGTTATTAATGACGTAGATATCTTAATATTGTATGGATTAACTATTATTATTAATTATACAGATATTATAATATTATATTTGTATTTTCAGTGTACCTCCTGGTTGTTGTGTTGGATGAACTAATGTTATTAATTACGTAAACATTGTACTGTTATCTTTTAATTATTATTATATATGTGGCAATTTGAATGGAATAATGCTTTTAATTATGTGGGTATTGTACTGTTTTATTTATTTATTGTATTTATTTATTTATTTATTATTTATTGGTAAGAATTTTGGAGATGACCCGTACTTTTGGACAGATGACATTCCTAATCTACTTGCACAATCGGGAAAGTTTTCAGAAGAACAGATGGAACATCTCATTTAATCCTAGGAGTAGTAGTGGTCATCTTTAGAAAATTTATTTATGTTGAACTCTAGTCTATGCCAATTATCATTTTATTACTACATTTCTAAACCTTATAATTTGAGTATTAAGTATCTAATTGAGATACTGATGAATTTTAAATTAATAATTGATTATTTGTTTGTTTGTTTGAAATTACATGGGAAATTATATATTTTCTTTGAAATAAAAATAAAAATAAAAACATAAAAAAATAGGATGTTACATTTTGGTATCAGAGCATTTCGATCTTGATTGAACTGTGAGTTAGGTGTAAGCTGACCAACATCGTATAGTAGTGCAATTGTAGTATACTTCCCTATGACTTTGTGCCATTTGTTGGTATGGATAGGGTAGTTAGCATTATCATCTACTCATGATTCTTCTAGACAATATCTTTATTGATTTTAAGGCAGGTGCTTGACACCAACTGGATTTAGCGTTGTAGGAACGATGCCTCCAAGATGTACTCCTAGTGCTAGTGGGATTAATGAAGCGGGAATGGCTCAAGCTATGGTACAAATGGTTACGGCTATCGCTGCCCAGAATCAACGTGAAATGCGAATGGAGGAAATAGAAGAAAGAGCGGCCGAATCTAGAGGTTTAACAGACTTCCGCAGGCATGACCCTCCCAAGTTTCATGGAGATGTGGATCTTGAAAAGGCTGACAAGTGGTTACGGGAAGTGGAAAAGATCTTTGAAGTGATTCGATGCCTGGAGTTAAAGTGAATTATGCCACTTATCTGCTACTTGGTGATGCTGAATATTGGTGGAGGAGCACCAAACTGATAATGGAAGCTGCTCAAGAAGAGATTAACTAGGAGTCTTTTCATATGAAGTTTTTGGACAAGTATTTTTCGGTAAGTTTGAATCCTTATCGTGATTGTAAAGAACCAAAGTTTGAATCCTTCAAGTTAAATGCTAGAAGCCCGAACATTTTGCCAGGGATTGTAAAGAACCAAAGGCAGAAGCCTCAGTGAATGCAACTGAAGTCACATGCCCAACAGCTCAAGGACGAGTTTATAATATAAATGGTCAAGGGACGTCTCGTCCGAATGAATCCTTCCAAGGGGAGTGTGAAATCTCAGGTAATATTCTAACCGTCCTTTTTGACTTTGGTGCAACACATTCATTTATCTCTATGGACTGTTTAAAGCTATTGGAATTGCATGTCACGACCTTATTGATTGATTTGTCTGTTACCACTGCTGCTGGTAAGACTTTAATTACAAATACGACATGTATGCATTATCCTATAGTTGTGTTAAGTATGAAGTTTAATGTGAATCTCATTTGTCTACCTCTTAAGAACATGGATGTTATCCTGGGTATGGATTGGTTGTCATACCATTATATTTTATTAAATTGTGGCCGTAAGACTGTAATTTTCCCCGATCCAATGCTTTCTAAATTCTTAGCCGCACACGAAATCAATGTTGCTCTCAAGAAAGGAGATATGAAGATTTTGTCCCTAGCTAGTATGTATGTTACTCATGATGCAAAGATAGAGGATGTACTAGTGGTTAAAGATTTCTCCAATGTGTTTTCGACTGATATACCAGGACTACCGCCAATGCGAGAGGCTGAGTTTTGTATTGACTTACACCCAAGTACTGGACCCATCTCAATTGCACCCTATCGGATGTCGCCTTCCGAACTAACTGAACTTAAAGAACAATTGGAAGAATTAATGTCAAAACAATTTATTCGACCTAGTGTTTCACCGTGGGGAGCTCCTGTCTTGTTAGTGAGGAAAAAGGACAGACGTTCACGACTTTGTGTAGATTACAAGCAACTCAACAAGGCCACTATCAAGAATTGATATCCATTGCCGCACATTGATGACCTTATGGATCAACTTCGAGGGGCTGTAGTGTTCTCTAAGATAGATTTGAAATCTGGGTATCACCAAATACGAGTTAAGGAAGAAGACATTCCCAAGACTGCATTTAGAACTTGTTACGGACATTATGAGTACCTTGTAATGCCATTCAGAGTGACTAATGCACCCACAATATTTATGGATTACATGAATCGTATCTTCCACCCATTTTTGGACAAATTTGTAGTGGTATTTATAGATGACATTCTCATCTATTCTAAAAGTCGAGAGGAGCAATTACGACAAGTTCTATCAGTGTTGCGAGAGAAACAATTGTATGCCAACCAAGCGAAGTGTGAATTTTGGTTGGAGGAAGTTAATTTCCTAGGGCATGTGATCTCGAATGAAGGAATTGCTGTCAACCCAGCAAAGGTAAAGGCCGTTGCATATTGGAAGCAGCCAAGGACTATTACAGACATTAAAAGCTTTGTTGGATTAGCTAGCTATTATCGGAGATTTATTAAAGGTTTTGCTAAGATTGTATCCCCACTGACTCGACTTACAAGGAAGGATCAATCGTTTGCATGGGCAGAAGAGTGTGAGGCAAGTTTTAGATTATTAAAGGAATGTTTGACGACCTCTCCGGTACTAACTTTGCCACAACCAAATGAACCCTACGAAGTTTATTGTGATGCCTCTCATCAAGGATTGGGGAGTGTCCTCATGCAAAATAAGAAGGCAGTAGCCTATGCATCACGACAACTAAAAAAACATGAAAGAAACTATCCCACACATGATTTGGAATTGGCTGCGATAATGTTTTCCCTAAAAATTTGGAGACACCACTTGTATGGAAGTACATTTACGATTTTTAGTGACCATAAGAGTTTACAATACATGTTCGATTAGAAAGAGCTCAATATGAGCAAAGAAGGTGGATGGAAACCTTGAAGGATTACAACTTTAGATTGCAATATCACCCAGGAAAGGCCAATGTGGTTGCGGATGCCTTAAGTAAACAAAATATACTTGTATCATCATTAATGGTAAAAGAACAAGAGTTACTAGAGAGGTTTCGTGATCTGAACTTGAATGTGGAGTTTTCACTAGGAGAATTAAAATTTAGCATGCTAACCCTCTCTAATGGGTTAATTGAGGATATTCAGAAACATCAATTTGACAACGAACTACTTTAGCAGAAGAGGCAATTGATTGTGCAAGGGAAGGCACCAGAATTTAAAGTTGGGCCAGACAATATTTTGCGCTGCAACGGGCGTATTTGCATCCCGATAGTGGACAGGATAAAAAGACTATTCTTGAGGAGGCACATAAGAGTAAACTGAGTTTTCATCCGGGAGTGACCAAGATGTACCAAGATTTGAAGCAAAACTATTGGTGGCCCGAAATGAAGAAACGGGTGGTCGAGTTTGTGACAACTTGCCTGACATGCTAGAAAGCTAAAGTAGAAGATCAGAGACTTGCAGGAATGTTGCAGCCCTTAGACGTGCCGAAATGGAAATGGGATAGTATTTCTATGGATTTCATCATAGGATTGCCCAAGACGCAGAGAAAGAATGATTCGATTTGGGTTATAGTTGATCGTCTAACTAAGTCAGCTCATTTCCTACCTGTGAGGACCACTCATAATGTGACTAAATGGACAAATATTTACATCACAAAGATTGTGAGACTTCATGGAGTTCTTCCAGCATCGTCTCAGATCGGGATCCAAAGTTTACCTTGCACTTTTGGGGAGCCTTACATGAAGCATTATGGATGAAGTTGAGATTAAGTTCTGCTTATCACCCGCAAACCGATGAACAGATAGAGATAACTAATCAAACTTTAGAAGACCTTTTAAGAGCATGCGCCTTAGACGATCGTGGGAGATGGGATGAATGTTTACCGTTTGTGGAATTCACTTACAATAATAGTTTTCATGCAAGTATTGGAATGGCGCCATACGAAGCTCTTTACGGACGAAAATGTCAGACACCACTGTGTTGGTATCATGATGGTGAAAGTACCATAGTGGGGCCTGAAATGGTGTAGCAGACCACAAAAAAGATCAGGAAAATTAGAGAGAGGATGAGAACTTCCCAAAGTCGCCAGAAAAGTTATGCTGATACACGTCGCAGACCCTTAGAATTTGAAGAAGGTGAACATGTGTTCCTTCGTGTGACACCTACTACAGGAGTTGGTAGGGTTATCAAGTCAAAGAAACTCACACCAAAGTTCATTGGACCTTACCATATACAGATATCATAATATTATATTTGTATTTTCAGTGTACCTCCTGGTTATTGTTTTGGATGAACTAATGTTATTAATTACGTAAACATTGTACTGTTATCTTTTAATAGTTAATGTATATATGGCAATTGGAATGGAATAATACCATTAATTATGTGGGTATTGTACTGTTTTATTTATTGTTATTTATTTATTTATTATTTATTGGTAAGAATTTTGGAGATGACCCATACTTTTGGACAAATGACATTCCTAATTTACTTGCACAATCGGGAAAGTTTTCAGAAGAATAGATGGAACATCTCATTTAATCCTAGGAGTAGTAGTGATCAGCTTTAGGAAATTTATTTATGTTGAACTCTAGTCTATGCCAATTATCATTTTATTACTACATTTCTGAACCTTATAATTTGATTATTAAGTATCTAATTGAGATACTGATGAATTTTAAATTAATAATGGATTATTTGTTAGTTTGTTTGAAATTACATGGGAAAATATATATTTTGTTTGAAATAAAAATAAAAACATAAAAAAATAGGATGTTACAATATCCGTGAAAGGTTTTCACCAATCTGCATTCGATGCAACAAAGTCAGTTATCAAGACTACTAATCAATGGATTTTACTACATAAACATGTGTGTATAGACATTCGTTAGTGAATTACTGATAATGTGTTGAGCCACAATGGTGGAGAGACAAATGTTAAATCCTTGTGGGAATAAGCTTGAACAATTGTATGCGAAGAAGACAAATAATAACAAGATGTATTTGATAAGTAGTTTAGTTTAAAACTTCAAGAAGAGATTTCGGTTACAAATCATTTGAATACTTTCCAAGGATTATGAATTAGTTGTTTGATATGGGTATCAACTTTATTAATGAAATACAAAGGTTATTTTTTCTCGACTCCTTGCCTGACTTGTGGAAAACTTTCAAAACGTCATTGTCTAACTCTACTTCTAATGGTGTGTTGTGAATTGATCTTGCCAAAAGTAGCGTTTTGAATGAGGAGATGAGAAGAAAATCTTAAGAATCTTTGTCATAGTCAGAGATATTGGCTACTAAATCAAAGGGGAGAAGTAAAAATCAATATTCAGGAAATAGGGAATAACGTAGAAGAAACTCCATAAAAAGGTACATAGTTGTTGAGTCTTATAACTATGGTAAAATGGGGCATAATTAGAAGAATTGTTGGTTTTTGAAAAAAGGGAATTATATGGAGAAAAGTAAAGGTAAAAAGAAAGAAGATATTGTGATTGAAACAATACTAATGTTACATCAAATGATGACTTACTTATTGTTGAAGGTGTGGTAAAGTGTGTTGGTCTTGAAAAGGTTGATTTGGATATGACTAATGGGGTGTTAAACATGTTCTACACATTCGGTTAAATTTACTTTCAGTTGCAAAGTTTTGGGATTAACATTTTCACAGTTGCTTCCCACGGGACACTTGGAAACTTACCAAGGGTTCTATGATTGTTACTAAAGGTATGAAATCTTCTACTTTATGTGACACATGCAACAATAATTAAAGATATTGATGTATTTGGACCAATTGAGTTACGACATTAGAGGTTGTGTCACATGAGTGAGAAAGACATGGTTGAGCTAGTTAAGCAAGACATGTTGTCGGACATGAGAAATCCACTTTTGAATAAATGTGATCATTGTTTTGCAGAAAATAAGAATAATGTTTCTTTTCAGAGTCACTCACCTAGAAAACTAGAAATTCTTGTTTTAGTGCATATGCATCTATGCGATCCTTTAAGGAAAAGAACATTTGGGGGCAATGTATATTTTATGACATTTATTGATGACCATTCAAGAAAGATTTGGGTTTACACTTTGAAGAGTATAAATGAAATTTTGAGCATGTTCAAGAAATTTAAGACCTTTTTTGAGTATGAAATTGGGAAGAAGTTCAAATGCATACATATAGATAATGGAGGTGAATATTTGAGACTATTTGATGCTTATTATAGAAAGAGATGCATTGAAATCAGAAGTCTCCAAAGTTGAATGGTGTTATTGAGAGAATGAATATGACATTGATTGAAATAGTCAATTGTTTGTTGTTGCAAGCAGAGCTTCTAGAATCATTTTGGGGGTGAAGCATTAAGCATAATTGTACATGTCTTAAACCTTTTACCATGTGTGTCCTTACAATATGAAGCACCTGAGATGATTTGATCAAGTAAGAATGTTTTTTTTGACCAATTGTGTGTTTTTTAATGTAAAACATTTGTGTATACATATAAAGAGGATGTTAAAGGTAAGTAGTGTGTTTTAATTGGCTATGGTCTAAATAAAGTTGGATATATGTTTTATGATTCTGTTTTGAAGAAACTTGTTAGAACGAGTGATGTTGAATTCGTAGAAGATCAACAATTGAAAGACATTGAGAGTACAAATGTCTCATGTGAGCCTAAACAAGAATAAAAAAACTTGAGTTTTATAATCAGCTAAATGAAGTTAACGGTGATTTTCCAACTTATGATGATATACTTCGTGACAAACGGATGCAATCAGATGTTGAACCTGATGCATAAAGAAAAACCATCATAGAAAGAAATCCGTTAAAGAGGTACATTGCAGAAGAGTATGCTATTGTAAATGAAGTTAGAGTGTTTGTATTGGTTGGAGATACATATGAAGATGGTGATGATTTATTGAACAAGACACCAATGAAGAAGAAAGTTAAGACTTGAGACATAATTGTCGGGATGACAACAGTTTGCTCCACTTTAGTCATGAGGGGGAAACTATTGGGTGGATTCTTCCTCAAGTGGGACCATACACCAATTAAAAATAAATAAAAATAAAAATATTGTGTGTGTGCACTTGTGAATGAGCTTCACTCATGATGAAGAAAAAATAAAAGGGATCAAATTCCTAAGTTTAAATTGAGAGCAAATGTGTCGTATAGAAAAAGTGAGGCACGAGATAGAGCTAGTGGCTAAAGAGAAGAATATTTTGGTACCGATGGTGGATGTTAGCTCGGTAAACATTATCCATGTTGGCTGAAATTTTAGTATGTTGTTCATCCACTGAGATTGTTAGTCTAATTTTTTTTATTAGTACTTTTGTCTTCTCTAAGAGCTAGTTTGTAATATCCATTTTTGTGAAAGTATTCTGTTTTTAGTTTCCACCATAAGGTGATAATTATTATTCTATAGTGTTATTAGAAATTTTTTTTATAGTACTCATTATTTGATATAGTAAAGTTATTTATTTGGTCAGGACTGTTGAGACAAAACACCAAATTAATATTTTGAGGATAATTAAAGAAAAGTTAATTAAGACTTCTAGTTATGATTCTAAGCGTTTTAGTATTTGACATATGTGTTTGAGTGTGTTAATCAAATATAGGTACTAAACATTTCAAGCAAGATCATATTAAAAAAAGCAAGCACATTCAGAGAAGCGAATAACATTCTTGACATAATTATATAAAACAAATAACGTTCTCCACAATTCCAAGATAACAAGAATTATCAAATTTTTAAAGAAAAGACTTGTTCTTTTATTTACAATTTGTTTCCAGAATTTCACAAGAAATATACAAGGATCATTTAAGAAAAAGAATCACTCCAAAGAACAAAAGCAAAATTTGTGATTCATATCTATCAAACAAGATCATTCTCCAAGTTTAAGCAAGCAAGATCATTTTCCAAGTTTGAGCAAACATCAAGTACGAATTTGAAAGAATTGATTGGACACTTCAGTTGTACTTTTGAGCATCCTGCACATGCAATACAAAGCAGGGAATCATTTTAGACAATTGTCATAGAAAGCTTTAACCTCAACATTCCTCAAAGTAGAAACGATGATCATTCTTGGTTTACAAGAACATTCCTAATTTAAGCAAGAACATTTCTACTTTAAGGATGATCTTATCCACTTATTGACACATGACAACTAAACCATTCTCAACAAACAAATGAGTTGGCATAATCTTATAAAAGAAGCCTCAAGATGAAGGATAAAAGATAGCTTCAAGCGCAAAGCAATACATCACTCATACAATCATATTCGAAATCTCTTAAGCTTCTCAATCATTTTACAAGATTCAGTTATGTTCTTAACTTGATATCATAATCATTTTTACTGAGTTTAAAATCCTAGAATCTAAAGTCAAACAAGAGTTGAGCTTACTCAGATTCTACCAACTTTCTTCATCGCATCTAGAACGTTGTGCATCTAGAATCAAAATATTTATCTTCATAATCGTTGTGATATGTGGTGCAACAAAATCTCCTAGATCTCAACCAATGATCTAATCCTATCTTAGAATTTATGTTAGACCCTAACACAACTCCTACAAAACTGGTTTGTAGAGTGAGGACTTTCCACCTCTTATAAATAATTTGTTAGATCTTATCTCATATGATGTAGGATTCTTAACACACACCCCTCATGTCCAAGACTATACATCTAATCGTTATTTGGTAATGTGACATGATAGTAGGTGACTCAATAGATTTTGGATAGACTCCCATACTATCTTAGATTTGGGTTGACCCCTACCACAAATCTCACAAAATAAAAAATATAGGGTGATGACTACCCTCCACTTATAAACACTTTTTCAAATCTTATAGCATCTAATATGAGAGTTATAATAAGAATAATTGTCATTTTAATCTAAACGGTGGTCGTTTTATAGTTTCAACAAAATATTAATTAACTTTTCCCTATCATATCCTAAACCATTATTAGTGTACCTTTCTATTGATCTTAGGGGTATGTCTACCTTTTTTCTCAATCATTATTTTCATGACATAAATTAATTTGGGGTTCTTCGAGCACAATGTTCCTTCCTTTTTATTAATTCTTTTTTTTTTTATGTTCTTGTTAGTCAATTCATTTTTATGTTTTGTATTGTTGTTAGAGAATGTATTGAACTGTCAAATTTGGTACGAGTTGCATGTGAAAAAACACTAATATGAAAGTAATATGTAGTTTGCTTACTATACTAAGGACACAACACACTCATTTGTCTCTTTGTCTCTGATCGCATCAAGATTTATTGTATAGAGATTAATTATAAGATGAAATATAAGATTTAATAGTGGAAATTTATAGCTATAACTTTTCAAGTGTTAATTACATATAAATAAAATACTTTGTTTTTGTCATTCAAACATCAACATGCAAGTTAATATTCAAATGATATATAAATAGATGTATGTTCCCTATCAAACATGATACATTAATATGATACATTAGTGGTATGTGTACCTTTTTTCTCTATCATTCATTTCTTAAATTTATCTATATATCAATAGTATTTGCTGCTTTGAGTTAAGTTGGTTAAAAATATAGCTCTTAAATTTTTCAAACTCTTGGTAAGTTCACTTATAATGGAGATTTTTTTTATAATGTAATGAAGGTTATTAAAAGTATAATAAATGAATAATGCATATGAAGTTATGTTGGTTAAAAATAGAGAGAGGAATTAAAAAAAATATGACTAATTTACAAGTTGCTCACTTATAACATTATTGTTTATTGAGTTATATTTTGTATTTACACTTTTTAACAATGGTGGTGGTGATAAAATGAGCAAAGGAATATTTTCCGTCACAAGATGTCTACCACCAAGCAACTTGATCGATGTCTTCAGCCCCATTTCAATCTTCGATATCGATTCGAACTATAGCACTTGTTCATGTTCTAAGGATGATTAATAACTAGACAAAACTTAATCTTGTTCTAAGGATGATTAATAACTAGACAAAACTTAATTTTATGTTTACTTTTTTGTAGTCATTCAACGACAAATATATATTTTGTGTGACTTTGTTATTTTGTAATTTCATACTATGTTATAATTTGGTAGTTTCAAAATAAATATTATTTTATGGTATACCGTTTATGTTGTTAATGTAATATGAATTTTTGTGAAAAAATTAAGTGTTGTTCTTGATTTGATTTTAATGATTCTTAAGCATTTATTATTTTATTAGGTGAGAAAAATAGTTGTGTAGGTGCAAAAAAAAAAACTAGCCAATGTGAGAATTTAGTTTCGAGTAATTTAGCTTTTGTTCGTCACTAACGTTAAATTAATAGTAGCGTCGACTTTTTATTGATTAGGGTGGATTTTTAGCTAATACTAAAATCAGTTTTTTTAGTAATATTTTTTTTTCTTCATAAAATGACATTTTGTCACAAAAAAGTTTTTGTTGCTGACCATTTTTTAAAACCTTTATCACAAGAATACGAATAATTTTGCATAACAATTTACTTTGTGGAAAATGTTGAATTTATCATTCTACTTAATTAGATTTAAATATATTTTGGTTGGAAAGAAAAATAATGGATCGCTAAGTTTGGCACATCAAACATTCACACGGATTAAGACGTGTATACTTTTAAAAAATTTGTGACACATGTTCATTATTGAAAATGATTACATATATGGACAGGCACTACTCTATCATTGTCAAATATATATGTTTATTGAATGTCCTAATTTTACCTCTTAGAAATCTCCAAAGTGTTAGGAATTTTTATTGTTTTAGGCCTTTTATCAAAATGCCGGGGTACCCAATTTTTATATTTAATAAATTTGCAGGCTTATATATATTATATACTTTAGGACTTACTATATATTGTGATTTTGTAATACATTCTCTATTGAAATATTATTTGCATGTAATTGATATTTTCTTTTGCTAATTCTACTTTCCACCATTCTAAAAAAAAAAATATGAGTTCATCCGAAAAGGAAATTGAACATTGTTGTGGAAGTCATTTTTGGATTCTAGTACTCATGTGTTGGGTTTTTATGTTATTTGCTGCCATGTCATCAGGACTTGCTTTAGGACTTTTGTCCTTTAGCCAAGTTGATCTTGAAGTTCTTGTTAAAGCTGGCCAACCTCAAATCCAGAAAAATGCAGGTATATATATGTTATTGATTTCTTGTTAGTGTAATTTTCTTCATTGCCATCATGAGCACCGAAAAAGAAAAAAATAAAAAACAAAGTAATGAGTAAGTTTAATTAAATCCCTATAAAATATGATTCTTATTGGACTATTGGAGACGGCTAAAGTTTAGAGACGGCGGTGAACGGTGGTGGACAGTAGTTGAGAGGCGGTGGTTTATGGGTAACCGCCTAATGGTTAATCACCAGTTCTAATAGACACGTGTAAATTCGACGATATAATGTGTCTTGAGTTGAGTTTTAGTCTAATTCAAAATAAAATATAAGGTTAAATGTATTTTTGATTCTATAAAATTAAAAACTTTTAAATTTTAATCCCTACTTAAAACGGAGCAAAATTAATTGTGTATTTTATTTATGAACTGTTTTTTACAACAAATTTCTTTTGTGGTTATCGAAGAGATTAGAATAATTACAGTAAAATGAATAAAATTGTCAATCAAAAAATAACTTTTTATCTGGCTTGTTTCAATAAATTTTAGACAAATAGACTTATTTTAGTTAAATATAAATAAATAAAAAATCAACGTATTTAAAAAATAATTAAATAAATTTTAGTTCTTATAAAATTTTAATATTTTATTTTTAATTTCCATATATTTTTTTTTCATCTTTAATCCTCAAGTTTTTTTTTCTA
>JBBPBT010000152.1:13407366-13424443 GCA_037974875.1 Cicer bijugum | reverse complement strand
AAAGCTACCATAAATACTCCAGTACTCTTCGTCAATGTAGATAATAACTTCTTATTGAGTTTTTTCTCTTTTAATACATGTAACCCACAACCTATCATTTGAAGTGGTGCCACTTTTCATTTTGAATTATTTTTTAGATAATTTAAATATTTTTAACAAAATTTACATTAATTTTACCTTATGGCCTATTGTCTAAGAAATATATGTACGAAAACAATATCAAGTATTGGTATAGACATGAGATACAGTATTTTAAGAAAAATTAAAGTATAAATATGTCAATAAAAAATATAAACTTTTTTATTATAATTTAATAAAAAAATTAAATTATTTAATTTACAATAAAAATTTAAAAGATTAAAAAATATTATTTTTGAATAAACAACTTTGACTGCAGTAGAGTACACAAGGGTTACTCAACCCATTACATAATTTGAGTAAAAGATGGGAGGTTCACGTAAAAAAAAAATCAAAAATAAACTCAAATGCACGAATTGCATTATAAACTATAGTAGCCACATTTTCTCTTACTTTATGACAGAGTTCTCCTTCTTTTAAAAAAAATGAAAGAATTCTCTTTTTGTTTATAATTTTTTTTTCTTTAATCTATCTGCAGCGAAGATAATGTCCATTGTAAAGAACCAGCATTTAATTTTATGCACCCTCCTCATGGCTAAATCATTGGCACTAGAGGTATGTTACATATATCATTTCAAGACCTTTATGCTGAGATAAAGAAAATTACTATATATTATTCCAAATTCCAAATAATTTTTTGGTATGATTAATCTAAAATACTTTGTAGTGTTATTATTATTCTAGTAATCATCTCAATTTAAATTCTAAAATTATAGGGGTTGAATGACACAAATTTAAGTTTTTTATTTGTATAAATTAAATGAAATTTTAATACAATTAACCAACTAAAAAAACAAATTTAATAAAAGATTCATAAATAATATTTTTTTGAGATGATTTTAAAAATTAAATTAACCGGCTAAAAAAACAAATTTTATAAAAGATTTTCAAATTCATTATCATTTTAGAATTTCATTAATTTGGACCAAAGTCCAAAGCCCAAACAATATAATTTGAGATTAAATGGTTATTCACTCATTTTTATTTGTTGGATCATAAATGAGAATCGTCATGGACCGTCTAATCTTATTAAATAGTTTTGATTTAAATACAGTATTTAAAATTATAAAATTAAAAATTAAATTTATTTTTATTTTAATCTAATTAAAATCGGACGGCCACACAGTGTTCCTATTGTCATACCTGATTTATATTGGAAAAAAAACCATCAAAGTTTCCTAAGCATTTAGTTTTGCCTATGTTAAATGGCACTTAGAATAAAACTTGTGTTATAATGTGATTGAAGGTGGTTTCAGTTCTTATGGAGGAAATGTTCCCAGAATGGATTTCTGTGTTGCTTGCAGCTGCCCTTGTGAGTCTCATAGCAGAGGTAAAGTTTATCTTTTTATTAACTTTATTTTACATTATTTATTGTAATGTTTCAAAAAATCGGACCAAATTGAACTGACCAGTTTAAGATAAAGAGTTTATTTCGCAGTTGTTTTGACTTCAATTATACTATAACTGAATTGAAATAGTTTTACATTTTGTATTTTAGTTATAATTGCAGTTTTGGTCTTTCTATTATTATTAATTTACGGAATTAGTTTCTTTATTTTAAAAATCAACAGTTTTAGTCTCTCTTTCATATTTTTGAACTAAAAAAATGACGATTTGATAAATTTTTAACGATTTGACATATAATTTTATAATATAGAATCATCTAAATATATTAATGATTCATATGTAATTGATTAAATTAAAAATATAAAAAAAAGTTCTAAAGATAAAACTTATGTTTTTACGATGTTTTATTCTAATTTCATAGGTATTAATTATTCTACATCATCTTATAATATGTCATGTTGTTTAAAACATCTAACGTCATCATTTTTTAGTTAAAAAAATAAAGAAATTGACCAAATTTTTTTTATTTTTAAAATAGAAAGACCAATTTCTTAAATAAATAAAAATAGAGGCTAAAATTGCAATTGAGTCATTTATTTTTTAATTCCTTTTATTTTTTTTTATTCATCATCAAATTATTAAACTTTAGCTAAATTGATTGAACTAACGTCATTATCAAGACTTTCACTTTCACATGTTTAATGTTCGATCTAATTTTTAAACATTGATTTACTAGTGTAATTTGGTGTACATACACACATATGTATATACAAAATAAAAATCATATATACATTAATGTCATAATGTACTTTATTTATATTTTTAAATTCTCATATACAAGGTCATCCCTCAAGCTTTGAATTCTAGATATGGTTTAAGCTTTGGAGCCACGATGTCTCCCTTTGTTCGAGTTCTTCTGCTACTTTTCTTTCCAGTTGCATATCCAACTAGTAAGGTAATCCTTTCTCTACTGAATATAATAGTGTATTCTAAGCTTAGATTTTGTAACATTGTTTGAATTATGATAAATTGGCAAATATATATGTTTACTAATTAAATAATGTTACAAAATCTCAAGTTAATTAGAATACACTTTTAGTATTTTGCAATATGCAAAGAAGGTTTTAAATAGAGGTATGCAATTAAAATTTGGGCCGCAACAATTTAGTTTTTAATATCGTTATTACACAATGCAAATGAAATTGAGACCACATCAGTCATATTTGAATTACTAACGAGATTTATAACCTTGATATTATGATTTTTCTCTTCAATCTATATCGTTCGAATTAGTAGGAGGATTTACCGCCATAAAATTTACATTGAAATATAGCACAAAAGCATCATGAAACTGATATACTATTGAGAATGACTTATATCCACTAATAAGTGCGTAGGTGAGCGTTTGTCATAAGATTTTAAGTGTTCTAAGCAAATCAATAAAATAGTTACTTTGTAGTAACTATTTTGAATATTAATCTCGATGTATTTTTGTTATAAAATCATCAATGATATTTCATAATCAATATTTTTTAAAAACTTGATTTCAATATAAATCAAAGCGACACTATTTAATCTACTTTGTGACGTATCGTTTTAACATTTTTAATTTTAGAAAATTATTTTAACATAACATAAGAAAAATTTATATATTATGCATGTATATATTAGAAAATTAATTAATATATATACTACTAACTATTAAGTTAAATAAAAATGTGTTGTCCCTAAACATATGAGATGGAAAATACTAAGCCACAACGTGATATAAGCATAATTGATCGTACTCCGTAATCAATCGTTTATATTATTTCTTGTGTGCATTTATTTATCTATTTTCATTAGAATGGGGTTTGTTGCATACTAACAAATACCTATCATAATTGTTTAGATTTTCAGTATTTTACTTTTCTATTTGACTTGTATGTTGAAAATTCGTATTATGATAGTTGTTGGATTGGCTTCTTGGCAAAGGACACACTGCACTTTTGGGAAGAGAAGAACTTAAGACTTTAGTCAATTTACATGCCAATGAGGTTAATTAGCTTGTTTTACTTAATCAATTAAGAATTTTATTTTATTAATATTTTAATTTGATATGCTAAAGTTTATAATTAGGCAGGGAAAGGTGGAGAATTGTCACTCCATGAAACTACAATAATAGCTGGAGCTTTGGACTTGACAATGAAAACTGCTAAAGATGCTATGACACCTTTAAGTGAAACATTTTCACTTGACATAAACTCCAAACTTGACATGTATGTCTTCTTGTCTATTAGTGATAATATAATAAGCACTAATATTTTTTTATCGAATGTACATTTTAATGTCTAATACTTGTCGTGTTGGATAGTGACACAATATTTATATATTAATTATATTTAATTTATTTTTTCAAATTATTAATGAAATCGATATACTAATATCAGCGTCATATTTAAAGTATTATATTTTTCTAAATTTAATTTGTTTATTTATTTATTTTTTATATAGGCATACAATGGGCATGATAATGAGCAAAGGTCACAGCCGTATACCAATCTACTCTGGAAAACAAACCAATATTATTGGCCTTATCTTGGTAATCAAGCAAATAGATATATTCTAGTTTATAATAACTTCTATTTTGAGACCCTTTTTCTATGAGGATTGAGTGTATGTTTAGTTTTATGGTGGGGTTAACACTAGGAATGACAATAAAATTTGCACCTGTGAGTATCCACCCGAACCCGCTTGATTTGGGCAGGGAAAATCCGCTTGATTTGGGTGCGGGTGTGGATTTTCTGCGACATTAAAATTCAGAGGCGGGGGCGGGTTTGGGGTGATGATATCCACCCCGCACCCGCACCCGCTTCCGCCCCGCAAGTAATATTATTGCAATTTTTAAATTTTATATACATATATATATATATTTAATATATTAATATTTTCTTAAATATTAAAAATTATAATTTTATCTTTATAAAAAAAATATTTTTTTAATTTTATTATTATTTAATAATTATTATTTTATTATAATAAATATGATTTTTCAATTTATAATTTTATTTATATGAGTGGGTGCAGGTGCGGGCAGGAAAACTCAAAATCCGTAACGGGCGGGGAAACCCGAAATCCGTAGCAGGCAGGGATGGATGTCTAAATTTTACACCCGCTATGAAATGGGTGCGGGTGCGAGTTTTCCCCGATTAGTCGGGTGCGGGTGTGGAGGAAGCGAAATCCGCCTCCGCCCCGCCTCGTTGCCATGCCTAGTTAACACAATTACGGTAAATTACCGTGATTTTTTAAAAGTATATTTCTATAAAATTAGAGTGGTTTACGATTTTGTCAATTTCACTGAGAAATCAAACATATACTTTTTTTTTTTACAATGAGGAGCCATGGCCTAGAAAGAAAAAGAATACATCGTAACTAAGTTACTTATATTAAACCAAACATACAGTTACTTATATTGAAACATATGTTTAGCTAATTTTTCTTATATGTAAAACATATGTGCAATATGAGATTAAGTATAGTGGAAATTAATTCTACATCAACATTCATAAGAATTTATTATATTGTCACTTCATTTCAATAATTTTAACAATTCAATTATATGAGTGGACTTATGTATAAAAAAGAAGTGAATTCTCATTAAATGCATGTGCAAAGTTGGTCTATGCCAAATATGCATCTCCTTAGTTTAAACTCATATTATATTGTAAGCACAATTGGATGGTTTTTATATGTCCCTTGAGAATCCGTCAAGTACTCACATTTATTAATAATATTTATAATGTATGGTTTTACATTTAAAAAACACTTATACTAAAGTTTGTGTTATAATGTAAATACTTGTTTCAATCATGGTTTAGGTAAAAAATTTGATGTTCTGTCGTCCTGAAGATGAAACACCAATTAAATTTATGACTATAAGGAGAGTTCTAAGGTATGAAATTCATTTCTCTATTTTTTATGAAGATAACGTATTTTTCAATGGAACAATTAAATTGAATAGGTGATTGATTTAATATTAGTAATATTAAATTATAATCTAAAAGAAATTTAATATTAGTAATATTAAATTATTAATCTGAAAGTAACTTAATCATTATGCTAGATAGAGAAAGAAATTAAAATTTTTTAAAAAATAAAACAATGAAAAACAGCTAAATTATTTATCTAGCATATTGATTAAATATTCCACTTATTGTAATTGACTAATTTAATATTAATAAGCATATAATTACTTATCTAATATTTGGCTTATGTTGTTTCTTTTGGTTAATAGAGTAGGTCAAAATTGGCCCCTATATGATATTTTGAATCAATTCAAGAAAGGTCAAAGTCACATGGCCGTTGTCATTAAGAATAAAGAGACCATAAGAAATGTTGCAGCTGATTCACAAGGTAGAATTCCTAGTCTATATAATAAATGATTTACTTTCAAAACCTAAACCTAGAAAAGTCTAGTTAGACTCCCCTAAGGATTTTGAGCACATGACATGTGTTATAAAATTCTATTGTATTTATTTATGAAGTAGAATCTCATGGTTCTCACGAAAAAGACAGGAATTTGATTAGTAAGAGCTGGAGAAAAGAAAGAAAGAAAAAAAAAGTGTGTTTTTCTTAAAATTCAACTCATAATTGTTTTTTTTTTTAAATCAACATCAATCACATTATTGTTTAATCAATAAAAGCGATGAGGATGGTGAACTTCTACTTCTAATAAACATCATGAACTATTGTGAACTATAGTAGAATCCAACTTGTTATAATATAAAACTCGACTAATAGATGAAGTATTAGATTGAGTGGAGAAACAAAAGTAGAGTTTATAAGCATTTGACATTTCTCATACTATTAGGTGATTTTGTAAGATTTAGTTAGACGGAAAATCTAATACTTTATCTATTAATTCATATTTTCGATATAATTAGTTTTTGACGTGGTATCGTAAGGTTTTTTTTTTATTTTTTTTTTATTTTTTTTTTAAGTTCAAATGTTAGTATTGTTAGTAAATATTAGTGTTAATATTACGGATAGAGATAGAACTTTTAACCTCCTTATCATTCTATTCTTTAACTCTCTCACCTCAACCTCTAAACCACCTTATATCTCCTATGATATCATTAAGTTTAAATTGAATTTCAACACATACTAGAACAAGTCCATAAATTTTACACCATTTTGATATAGTGTTTGAACCAATATTTTAAAAATCAAACAAGCAATGAAACTATTCGAACCATGATGAACAAGTCAATTGCTTTAAACTATTTGAACCATGACGAAACTATGATTGAAGTGCCAAAATAATCAGAGTAAAAGTTGGTTCAAGATTTAACTGGTTGGTTCAAGATTCAACTGGTTGGACCGTCCAATTTATCTCCATATTTAAGCATTTACTATGCTTCAACCTAAATAACTTTTTCATAAACAACATAAGCTTTTACAACTAATAAGATCTAAAAAAACATCTAATATAAATAATTATGGACTTTGCAGGACTAAGCTCATTTTTACCACATGATTATATTAGCATCTCAACTGAGGCATCAAATTGGCAGTCACAAGAAACAGAATATTATAGTGCAACACTGAAAAATGTTATGCTTCAAGAGACTAGTGACTCGGAACCACACCATAGATCAAAACAACATGATACAACTACATCTATAGAGAACATGGAGTATCTTCCAAGTGATGAGGAAGTTGTTGGGATCATAACTTTGGAAGATGTCATGGAAGAGCTACTTCAGGTTAATGTTACTGATTATTCGTATATTTCATCTGAAATGAAATATATACAACATAATATAGAAAAAGTTAACATATCTTACCTAAATTTTAAATCAAATACATCAACTTTTCAAATACATTTTTGTTTATATTTTATTTCAGAAGGAGTATTATAATTTTTTTTTCTTCTTTGCGACTCTCAATTAAGGATGGAAATAGACTAAGCGGATTTCGACTTTGTCAAGCTTAGGCTTGACATGGTTGAAAAATTCACTGTTTGACTTGTTATCTATCATAGAATTATTTTCATGTTTGAGTCTAACCTTTTTGAAAGTCTCATATGATCTATGAATCTACTTAAAAGTTTATTTCATATTAAGATTATTAAATAAATAATTTGACCTATTTTTAAATAGACTAACGAACTAATAAACCAATGAGAGTAAACTCCACTTTGATATTTAACATGTTAGTTACAAAATTTAATTTTATATGATATCATATTTTAATTGTAGTTTATAATAATGTATTCAAATATATAAAAAAGTTGTTATAAGTTAATATACTTTAAATGTTAGCAAATTCATAATTTAATATAAAGTATAAAATCTATTATAGTAATAATAGTAAAAAGAAAAAAATTATTAATATTTATTTATGTAGACTGACTTGATAGATAAAAGATTTTTTTTATAACATGTGTAGTTTCACATTATTAACTAAATAGACTTATAAAAAAAAACAAAAAACTTCTCTATTAAAAAGTCTGACCTGATTTAATTCTGAAATAGCTTAAATCATAAATCCCTCTTGATCAGTCTCACTTATTCCACCCACCCGCACTCTCAATACAGTCAAGTAATTACATTGCTATAAATGGTGGAAAATAAAATAAAAAATAAATATCTCTTATTAATTCGTAAGATCTCACATAGATGTTTATTTATACAAACCAACATCAATGTAATGATGTGTTTGATGTCTAATACCAACATAATATTAATATCCAACAACATTTAATTATTAACGATGTCTATGTATTAATATCAATGTCATTTATATTTTTAGTGCTTCATAAACACACCGTGTACTAAAAATTATAAGTACCTATTGATGTTAATTAATATTAAATTTTTATAATTATGCTACTTCATTTTTTTATCTCTATACACATAGGGTCCTTTGATGGACATGATATAAATTATCATATTTTGTCTGAATGGAGTATTTGATGAGCTAATATGATATGATAAGTTAATCCAAAATTTTATCATATAATGTCTCTTTAGTTGAAATTTATATTTTATTATTAAAATATAATATATTATATCATATAATTATGAGGTATGTACCAAATATATAACAAAATAAAAGTATGTTCTCTCATTGATTATTATGTATATATCCAACAAATGATATGATAATTTTTATATTTATCTTATCTTTATCGAGCATTATATTGTATCATGTGAATCAAACAAACTCATTGTAAATTGTAAATAAGATTACTAATACTTAATTATTTTCATTATTCAAGGAAGATATATTGGATGAAACTGATCAATACATTGATGTCCATCAAAAGTGAGTATACATTTTCAATTTTGTAACTCCATAAACACATTATATTAAATTTCATATCATAGTCTTATATTTTTTGTGATCTACATCTTATTTTTCAGTATCACAATCAAACTGAAACATCCAAGAAGAGATTCTTCAGGGTCTTCTAGAAGAATTTCGACGAATTCTCGTCGACAACGAAGAAGTTTAGACGCATCTCAAATTCGATTTTCACCTTCTACATATATTCCACCAATTTCTCCTTCTAACTAAACCTAACTACATTTTTCTGCTGACAATTTTGTTTCAATTGTTTTTCTTTCAACATTGTTGGTTCAATGAGTATTTATGATATAAATCTCTAATTCTTTTACTTAGTTAAATATGTAAATAAATGAAATTCGTGAAGAAAATGGTTTCTTTATAAAATTTTTGTTTTGCTAACAAGTATTCTAATTTTTAAGATATTATTTATTATGGATTCTAAATTGAGAAGTTATTTATTGAAAAAGTTAAATATATCAATTTTTAATATATTGAATACATAATATTTCAATAAAGAGCAATTATTTTATATTTATTAAATTAAAAAGATATCCTTAAACCACTAATTAGCACTTGTCATATATTTTTATACTTGTCATATATACTATGAGAAGTTGGTGATATCATGTGATAATATATATTCTTTTTGTTTTAAAAAATATATATTTCAACCACTACTGCGAAGATCTAAATATGTGATATAATAACTACTAACGGTTTATCTCTTATATAATTGAACATTTGATTCATCATAAAATTAATTGTATAGTGGTGATATGCAAAATCAAAACTGACTTCATAAATAAATACAACTGACTTCATAAATAAAAACATCATTGAATATAAAATATGTTTAGTTTCTACCAATATTTTTGAAAAATCATAAATTTGGTGGAAGCAACACTTGATTTTTAACATAAAAAAAACAATTATTAAACAATAAACAAATCGAAAATTAACTTAGAGACTAAGGATGATAATAGACCAATCAACAAGGTCTACAACGGATCAGACCAAGCTTTTTCTTAAACATATAAAGTCAAGACTTTTAAAATAGTCTATTTAGTTAAAATGTCAAGCTACATACCACATAATAAGCTTGTTAGACCTATTAGACCGGTCTATTTAAATAAACATAAATAATACTTTTTTACTACTATAATTATTATATTAAATTTTGATCTTTCTTTTTATGTATTAAAATTTTTGTAATTTACACATATTAACCTCATTTAGTTTGTGACATATTTAAATGTATTATTATAAAATATAACTTAAGTATAATGTATATAAAGCCGTATTCTTCAAAATGTGATGTTAAATATTAAAATAGAACTTAATTTCATTGACATATTAACTTATTTATCAATTTAAAGATATATTTAATTAGTTATTCAAAAATGTTAAAATGAAAAGACTTTTAAGTAGTTAACATATCATACTAGACTTCTATCAAGGTTTATGCCTAAAAAGTAAATCTATGACAAGCCACTAACCAAACTTATGTTTTGGATTTTTTGACAGATGAGACTAAGGTCTAGCAAAGTCTATCCCTAACGGCAACAGCCTTCTATCCACTATACGTGCATATGTTCCTGAATACAATATATATTAATTAAATAAATATTTGTACATTTCTAATAATAAAGAGAATACAAGTAATTGATGTCGCTATTCATTTTTTACATTTATACTTTCTGTATCAATTTTTATATCAAAAAGTTAATTTTAGAAGTGCAACCTCCAATTTTCTCAACAAAGAAACTAAAAAAAAAATATTATTCACGACATATTTAAACTTTATCTACGAAAAATCTATAGAGAATGATGAATTACCCACAAATATGTTGAATCTATCGGTGACATTTATTGCCAAAAGTTAACATTGAAGTTGATAAAGATTGTATATAGCACATTTCGAAAGGTGTTGTTATAGTAAGCTTTATGTTTGATTCGTCTTCACCAATTGGATGCAAATAAGATGAACGACGAATTCCCTTGAAGTACTTTAAAAACTTTGATATCATTTGCACTAGTACACCGAGAGTATTTTTCAATAGTATATTACAAAAAAAATATTTCATATATTTCGTTCATGCCTTACACTTTGATTGGTAGAGATAAGAAATTAAGAAGAGAGAAATGAGTGAGAAAGAGTGTTAAAAGAGAGAAATAGAGTAGAATTTTGGTACAAAATAAATAAGAGTAAAATAGAAGATAGAGAAGTATAAAGTTTCCTCTTCTTTTGATTGGTTGAGTATAAAGTAAAAAAAGAGAAATGATTATTTTCTACACATTGACAAAAATACCCCTGTTTTACAATAAAACATTTTTTTTTCTGTTGTGACTCAATATGTTGACCGTGTGGCGGACCAAAATGCAAGTAGTTAATGGCACCGATGATGGAGACACGAGCTTCTAACCTCCACCTTCTCTGTTTCTTCATACTTCTTCAAATTCTACGCTTTCAACCTCACTGAAATTGTTGCATTATTCTTATCAGCAAGCTCTAATTTCAATTTGCAATTTTTGTTAGAAATAGTTCTCCATTAGAAATTTAACCTCAATATTTAATGATTTGTTTTAACACCTGTATATCCTATTATTTTAACATACTTTATTTTAACATACTAATGCTTTTGTGCCAAGAGAAAAGGGAGAATACAAGAGCAATATAGGAAGCGTCAATTTTGTGAGTGCATTTCTTTGCTCTTTTTCGTTATTGAGCGAAGAACTAAAAAGGATGTAGGTCTCACTTTTTTATCTTCTCCCTTATCTATTTCTATGCTATCCAAATAGGAGAAGTTGCACATATGTTCTTTCTTTCTCTCATCTCTAACTGTCTCTATGTTAATTCTATCAAATCTAACACAATGTTACAGAAGAATATGATAATTTAGAATATAAAAATAGATGAGACAAAGTAGATAGTAATGACCAAATTTTGTATTTTATTACATCGAAAATAACACAATTTAGAGAAAAACAATGTCACTACCGGAAGAGATACAAATCTTGGAAGAAATGTTTTTGTCATTCTATTTGTGAATTGTTGCTCAGGACCTGTGTTCGAATCTTATATTGTCGCATTTTTTCGTTATTTCCCAAAATGCATTTTTTCGTTATATTCAAAATGAAGTGAATATTATTCAAAAAACCAACATATATGGGAATCAAACTTGAGACCTTTCTATTAAGAGTAAAATTCAACCTTTCAACTTTACACTTATGGTCCAAGTACTTTTAACATTTCAGATCTATCTATATTCAAGTACTTGCAATCACTCTAATTAATAGTATACTTTCATCATTGAACACAAGATTTGATGTTCCATCATTGATAACTAATTAGATATATGCTTGAGTCACATTACCAATGATGTCTTCAATACCATGTCTTTTGTTAGACATTTCGTCAAATAATCTGCAAGATTCTTTTCAGTTTGTACAAACACAATGGATATAACTCTATTTAAAATTAAATCTTTTACATAGCTATGCCTTAAACCAATATGTTTAGATTTTCTATTATATACTTGGTTTTATGCTTTGGATAATGTGGATAGACTATCACAATGTATGGTTACTAGTATCATTGACTTTGGTAAAATTGATATCTCTTACAAAAATTTATTAGTCATTCAACTTTTTTACTACCTACAACTAGAATAATAAATTATACAAACATGATGTAGTCGGAAAAGCATGTTTGTTCATTTGAACCCCAAGAAACTGCACCTCCATCAAGATTGAAGATCCATCCACCTGTGGGGGCATGATACTCAGCATAAGCTACCCATCTGGGGTATGTATATCCTTCCAAAATTAAAGGATATCCATTATCGACTAAACCATGGTTAATTGTTCCTTTCAAATAGTTTAATACTCTATTAACAACATTTCAATGTTCTTTACTTGGATTACTTGTATACTAACTTAATCAAGCAACAACATATGTTATGTTAGGTCTGATATAAGTTATGGCATACATCAAACATCTGATTACCTTTGAATTTTCTAGTTGTGCCATAAGACATCTTTTATGTGGTTGTAAACGAAACTTCTAATCAAATAGGGTAGAAACATAATTGCAATTAAAATGATCAAATTTAGCACTTTCTCAATATAGTGAGATTAGGATAAACAAATATTTACGCCACCTCTTATGATTTTAATTCCTAAAATCACATTTGTTTCTACCTCATCTAAATTGGTGCCAGAGATTAACATATCATCCACATATAAACAAATCATAACACCATTTCTATTGTGAAATTTACTATAAATACACTTGGCAGAATCATTTATTTTGTATCTATTAGGAAGCACAACTTGATCAAACTTTTGGTGCCATTGTTTGGATGCTTGTTTTAATACATATAAAGATTTAGTCAATTTATACACTTTATGTTCTTTTCCTTTGATGACAAATCTTTTAAATTGTTTTATATACACCTCTTCATCTAAATCTCCATTTAGGAAAACCGTTTTAACATCTATTTGATGGATTACAAAATTATAGATATAATCAAGTGCCAAAAGCCCTCTTATGGGATCAATTCTTGCAACAAAGTGCAGAAGTATCAAAGTAGTCAATACATTTTTATTTTGTAAATCCTTTTGTGACAAGTCTAGCTTTGAATTTATCAATTGTACCACCAACTTTCATTTTCTTCTTAGATCTATTTACAACCTATTGGTTTGGATTCACGTGGAAGGTCTACAAATTTCCAAGTTTTATTCCCCATAACTGATTCCATTTCCTATTGGATGGTTTCTTTCCAAAAAAAAAAAAGAGTCTTGAGACTTTATCGCATCTTCATGTGTGTATGAGTCACTCTATAAATTTATAGAAAAGTGGTCCATAACTGTAAATGAAATCATTTGTATCTTCTACAAAGAACATAAAGAAGTCTAGCCAATAACATTTCTCTTTTCTAACTCTTTTACTTCTTCTAGGTTATGAACATGTCATAGTATCATTGTTAGATACATTATTTTCTAGACTTTGTAAACTAGAACTAATAATTTGTTTGGGATGTTGAATTGAGTTAAATCTATTTTCTTGAAAAATTGCATCTCTTCAATCGCTATGTTAATAGGATATGAGTCATTAGATTCAATAATAATGAATCTACATGTCTTGCTATTTTAAGCATTAACTGATAAATACATTTTCGATTCCTCTTTCTCCCAATTCCTTTCTTTTTGGTCCAAGAACCTTAACAATTTCTCTACAATCACAAACTTTTATATAGTTATGATTGAGTTTTCTTTTCTTTCAGAGGTCATATGGGGTTACCTTGTTTCTTTTATTAGGAACTCTATTTAACAAATAACATGCAATTAATATGGTTTCACCCCCAACAGCCTTTTGATAAATCAGAATAGGATAACATAGTATTCACCATTTCTTCTAATACCCTATTTTTCTTTTTTGTAAGTCCATTTTTTTTGTGGGGAATATGGTGCAGTTGTTTGGTGCATAATATTAGTGGACTCAAAATAATCAAGCTAATGGAATGCTCATTCCCTATCACTTCTAAAAGACTTAATAAAAGTTTCATTTTGAAGTTCTACTTATGCTTTAAATATTTTAAATTTGTTTAAAACTTCATTCTTATAGTGAATTAAATAAACATAATAGAATCTAGTTCAATCGTCAATAAAAGTGACAAAATAATTTTTACCACCAGTTGTAGGCCAACAGTGTAAATTGCATACATTAGAGTGAATGAAATTTAATACCTTAGAACTTCTTTCAACTTTTTAAAAAGACTTCCTTGTGATTTTAGTTAATATGTAAGTAGTACATGAATTTGATTTTTTTCAAAAGTCGAAATTAAATTTGATTTCATCATATCATTCAAATTTATAAAGTTAACATGTCCTAGTCGCCATAAATCCCAAGACTCAACGATAAAAGCAGAAATTATATTATTATTATTATTGTTACTAACAACATTACATCTCAACATATTCTTACAAATGTAACTATTCCCTAAAAACATACCCCCTTTATAGAGAATAAATTTATCCCCGTTAAATACACATTTTAAATCAAACTTATTAAATAAAGGTACGGAAATCAAATTATTCCTAATTTTAGGAACATAAAATACATCTTTAAAAGTAAATGTATTGCAATAAGTGAATTCAATCTCTATTGTTCCTTTTCCTTTGACTTGGGAAGTTGAGGCATTTCCTATGTTGAAAATACTTCCATCTTCTTCATCAATGATCTTGAACAATTCTTTATTTTTGCGCACATGGCGGGTAGCACTAGAGTCTATCCACCAAGACTCAACATCTTCAATCATGTTGAGTTCATAAATGACAGCAACAAGATTATCTTTTGTTGTACTTGAATTCTTCTCTATGTTCTTACTTTTCAAGAATTTGCACTTATTTTTATATGTTCTGGTTCCATAATGATAACAATATTGTTCTTCTAAATAAATGTGATTATTCAATTGCTCAAGAGATATGTCATATTTCTTATGTTTCATGGTTTTTTTTATAAATATTTCCACAAATGTGGAAATTTGTCTATTACAGAGGGTACAATAACAGTTCCATTCATGTGAATCTGATGTTGTTTGTAGTTATTAAGAATGTGTTCAATCTCATGCATTTGTTCCATTACTAATTTATTATCAACCATTTTATAATTATTGAATTGAGAAACAATAAACTTCTTGCTTGTAGCGTCTTCTTGCATGTATCTTGACTCTAATGTATCTCATAGTTCCTTTATAGACTAGCTATTTTGATATCTATCCAATAAAGAGTGAAACATACCATTGAGAATATGGCACATGCATATATAGATATTGTCCAACTTATTGATCTCTCTTTTTTTTCTGCAAATATTTCCATTTGCTTCTCTAGTGGCCTAATGGTGTTCAAAATATACACCACCTTCAAAGTTGTAGGAATGAATTTTATCTTTTTATGTCGACGGATAAAGTTTCTTCCATCTAATTTCTCCAACTTCACAAAATCATATGTCATTTCTTTGAGTGATGCAATCATTTATTGAAAATAAAATCAAACTTAAAGATTGTTGGATCTACTAATGACAATTGTTGTAAGACTTCAACAATGAAGTTGTCGATGAAGATTGTGCGTAGCAAATTCCAAAGTGTGTTGTTACACTAGCCTTTAGGTCTGATTTGCCCCCATCAATCAAATGCAAATGGGATGAACAACGAATTCCCTTCAAGGTGCTTTGAAAAACTGTGATGTGATTTGCACTAATACACCTAGAGTATCTTTCAACAATATATTACAAAAAAGTGTTTCGTGCACTTCACTCATCCATTAAAGAAGAATATGATTATTTAGAATATAAAATGGATTAGACAAAGTGGATAGTAATGACCAAATTTTGCGTTTCGTTCTTTCCAAAATGACCCAATTTAGACACAAATAATGTTACTTGAGGAAGAGATACAACTCTTCGAAGAATTGTTTCTGCAATTCTAGTTGTGAATTATAGCGTAGGACCTGAGTGCGAATCCAATACCATCACGTTTCTTTTTCGTTGACCAACATACATGAGAAACGATTTTGGGACCTTTTAATTAAAGAAGCAGTGTGTAATCACTAAACCAACAATGGATCATGTTAATAAAAAAATATTTATACATACATATATTCACCAATATTTTGGAAATATCTCATAGGACACGAATCATTTTCATAGATAATGTTGTTGATAACATTTTTGTGGATAACTATTGATGATATTTCGTTGGATAAAGTTACCCATGATATTTCTGTTAGTGACGTTTTTATGACATCTTGTGAGTACAATACCCATCGAAATACCCAGGGTAATTTGTTTTTTTGTTGCTTTTTTTCAATAATATTTAAAATAGAAAACTATACAAATATAAAAAAAAATTATGATCAAGTAAATAACAACTCTTTGACACAAAATGATAAGAAATGCAACATCTATTTTTTATAACTATCACAATTCTCTTATAGACATTTTTTATAATATTCATTATTTAATATTGTAGTAACTCAAATTTATTTGACAAATTAAAAGTAATTCTAAAAAATAAAAAAAAATATTTAACAAATATTTTATACTTGTTATTATTAAGTCTAAAAATGTCATTTTATAAATCTGGTATGATTTTAAGTCTATATGGATTTCCATTACATTACATTAAAAAAAATATTTACTTTTTTATTTATTTCCTCCTTTCCCACGTTTCCTCTTTTCCCTTTTTTTTTTTTCTTTTTT
>JBBPBT010000152.1:13369381-13407321 GCA_037974875.1 Cicer bijugum | reverse complement strand
TCTTTTCCCTTTTTTTTTTTTCATTTTTATTTCATGTTTGACGTTTCCCTTTTGTTGCATATGGGGCAGCACCCCCTCCCCCTTATTTATTTATTTTATTTGTGTTTTGTTTTTCATTTAATAAGGGTATTATTTTCACAATTTGAAGACTCAATTAAAAATACTAACTATTTATTTCTTTAATTATATGAGATTGTTTATTTTTTTTCTAAAAAACAATAAAAATTTCAGAACTCAATTTTATCTCTTCAACACATAGATTCCTTATTTAAAGTCTATAAATTAAGAACAAAAATTACCCAAAGATTTGTTTATTTTTTTGAACTACGGAAGATAAAAAACAGAAAAATAGAGAGGATAAGAGGTATAAGAGAAACAACATATTTTAAGGTTTAAATTGATATAAATTAATATTAATTTTGCATAATTAATTATAGCTAGTCGTATTTTAACGGTTATAGTCGACTCCCGAACTTAAAATTTAATTTCAAATACCATTTTTCTTTTTTAAGGTTTTCTAATATTTTTCTTATTTTAAAATAAACTTTAATGGCGACTTTATTGAATTCGAAATTTTAGACTACAAAAAATATCATTATAACAAATATACTCACATCTAACTTACATCAATTAAACAACAAAAAAATTAATATCATTCACCAATTTTTAGATTGTTATTCTATATAACATTCACCAGTTTTTGGATTTCTAGAAATCAATTCCGACTACCACTAAGTGTCCCATTTCCGGTGCAACCATGACTAGGGGTGTTTAGAAAAACCAAAAACTGAACCAAACTGCTGGACCGCATTGGTTTTGAACTGAACTGATTTATAAAAATTAACAACCGAACTATTTTCGAACTGATTTTTTAAAACTAGAACTGAACCTAACCGGTTTTTAGTTAAAAAAACCAAACCGAACCGGTTTTTATTTCAAAAAACTTGAACCGAATTTATTATTTTAGAAGTAATTAGGGGTAATTATGTAAATTTTGGCCTATATAAACAAAAAAAACTAAGTTAAACTATTTTAGTTCGGTTCAAAATAATAAATTGGTTCACCACTTTTATAAACCGGTTCGGTTTTTTGAACTGAAAACCGGTTCAGTTTGATTTTTCCAAACTGAAAACCAATTCGGTTCAATTTTTAAATGGTTCTAGTTCAGAAGTGAACTTTGCCCACCCCTGATCCATGACCTATCACGTTCAGCCGAAGCATCAAATAAATTTAATTTGTCATATTATTATCGAATTTTGAAATTTACATATTCGATAGCCACTGATGTTGTTTCTCTATGGTCAATCCTCATGATAATTCTAACCATGATTCCTTTATTTTTTTTTTAGAAATAATTTATGTTTATGATCAAAGTGGTAACTACAAGAATTATAATTTGTCCACAAAAATGGAATGTCACACAATTTATGCAATTATTAATAAAAAGAAATTGTTATTTAATAACTAATATTAGATATATAATATATAAATGTAATAGAGTTTAGAATTTACACTCATTTTGTAATAATACTAACATATATAATAATATTCATTATTTATGACTTCAAATGTCGTATTTAATACTTGAAAAATTAGGGAAAATGGATTCAAGATTCATGCATGTAGTTGGTTGATGGCGTTCTTGGTGGGTAAAAGGCATGACTCCAAGAGTTATATTTAATACATATATGAGAATGGGAAGAATCAATTGTGTATCATCTATCTAATATTCAAAATTTAATTTTAAATTTTAAATTTAATGATATATTATTAGTGTTTTCAGCATTTCTTTAATTAAATTTGTAACACTTAAATTTCTAAATGAAAAGTAAAATTCTCGATTTTAGATTAAGTTCCAAATTAAATTATTTATCGAGAGTAACCAAGTTTGATCTCCAATTAGAATACTTAATATGTTTTACTCAACTCTCAATTGAATTTTAGATTATATAGTCTCTTTTCTGTAAAATTTAAAGATAATATCAAATCTTAAATTTATATCTAACTTTCAAAATTTAAGTAAAAGTCATTTCATATTGGAAGATCCTTATAGACCTTTCTCTCAGTGGAGTGAAATATTCATTTCTTCTGCCTTTTCCTTGGTTGCCTAGTTCTCCACCTCAATCTTGTTCACTATGAGAGGACATTTTGTAATCTCCTCTTTGGGCTGCATCTTCTTCCTCTATAGCTATGTAGCCATTTGATCTCTTTTAGAGTTCATCAGACATTTCAGAAAGTCTTTGTGCTAACAAATCAAAAAACAACCATGGCTACAAAGCAGTTCAAATACAAATATATTTGCTAATTGTTACCATTGATTTCCTTTGTGTTATTCGACTTATGTTGAATCTAAATACAAATATATTTGCTAACTATTACAAGGATTTGATAGAATTTTTTGGGAGGTGGGAGAACCATAAGAGGACATCTCTTTTGAGGGTGCAAAGGTAGACAATATATTTAAACGCATCAGATGTCTGTTTGAATTTTCATTTGGGAGTTGAATGAAGTTAGATACTTGTGTGGGTTCGTCTTCTCGTCGTACTCTTCAATAGTTGGGAGACAAAATAGCTTGGATATTGGTTATTTGTTGATCTCGTATATGAAATGAAGTTTAGTCACATCTTTTTTTAATCTTTTCCTATCTAGGATAACCTCGAGAAGAAGCTTATGAGTTGACAATATTTTCATAGTTTTTGTCCTCTATTGATGAATTGTTTTACCACATTCGAATTTTGTCAATCAATGCTACCTTCATTTTTAGTTTTCTATTTTAGGCCTCTATTTCATCCATGGTATCTTTTATCATTCACATGTTTTGGATACATGGCTAAGATGATGGTGGATCATGATGCATGGATCTCTCAATGTTTTTTCTTTGTGATGACAAAGTGTGTCGGAGATATGAGACTGTATCTTTGTTGGGTTGTTTTCTAAGTGTCAAGTTCTTACGCTTGGGCCTGTCAATTTGAATGTTGGACTCGTGTTTTGCAATGCATTGTTCCTTTATGTGAATGTTGTCATGTTGAATCCTTACTTAGGTTGAACCTTGCTATTGGGCCTATTTGCTTCATTTGTTTTGGGTTTCCTTAGTGACCAATACAAAACATATAGAGTTTTGTACCAGGCACCCCCCAATTTGACCGGCCACCCCCAATATTTTTTAAAGACCATTATACCCTCTATAAAAAAGTATAAAAGCATAACAAAATTATCATTTTGGTTTTAGACCCCACCTTCGAAAATTTTGAAAAATAAATGTAGGATTCGAAAGTTTAAAAGTTTCGAAACGCATTTCAGTAAGTTTCTCGAAACTTTTGTTTTTTTAAAACCTTCGAAATGCAATTTCTTTCAAAAAATACACATTTTCGAAAATTTGGATAAACACCAATGTTTCGAAATAGACATTATTCGAAAATTTGGTTGCATTTGAAAATTTCGAAATAAAACAATGCCTCGAATATTTGGCCTTGCACTAAAGTTTCGAAAGGTATATTCGAATGTTTAAACTTTCGAAATGAAATATGTGCTTAGAAAGTTAGGCTTTTCACAAAAGTTTCGAAATTATTATTCGAATTTTTAATATTTTTGAAAATCAGGTTTCGAATATTTACAATAAGTCAAAGTTTCGAATTTTTTTTAATTTTTTTTAAATTCATGTTAGAATATTATGTTATAAGTCAATATTATGTTAGAATATTATATCAAATTCATGTTATAAGTCAATATTTATGTTAGAATATTATTTTTAATTAAATTTGTTACTAATTTTGAAATTAGGTATGAGTAGAGTTGATGTTTCTGCTTCAAAAAATGTTATAGATTCTACAGAAAAATTCATCACTGATCAGGTATTATTATTACTACTGATGATTCATCACTGATTAAATTTTTATTATAGCAATATAGTTAATATTTTATTTGAAACGTATTTTGTAGGTATTTTTTTCTCGAGAAGATGTATTTGAATGGGCAAAAACCATTGAAATACAAAATGGAATTTTAATTGTTACCATTCGATCAGATAAAGCAACCGGAATTAGGGGAAGAAAAGACAAATTGATTTTGGGATGCGAAAGAGGTGGAAGATATAAATCAGAATCAAAATCATCAGTAACTTGCTCTCATAAGGAAAACTGTTCATTTACTCTCAGATGTGTATCATTAAGTGTCGGTGAAGGATGGAAAATTAGTGTTCGTTGTGGGACACACAATCATGAATTACTTGATATTGTAATCGGTCGTTCTTATTTGGGGCGTTTAGACGAAGAAGAGAGGAAATTTGTCAATGATATGACAAAGTATAAGATTGCATCCAGATTCATTCTAAATGCTTTGAAAGTGAGAAATGAAGCCAATGTCACTATTCCCAGTCAAATATATAAAGCAAGGAGTACTTATCGATCATCATTGAGAGGTTCGTACACAGAAATGCAACATCTGTTGAGGTTAATACAAGAAGAAAATTATGTGCGTTGGACAAGAAGACGGGAAAATTCTGATATTTTGAGAGACATTTTTTGGACGCATCCTGATTGGATAAAGTTGTTAAACACATTTCATTTTGTTTTGATATGTGATAGCACATACAAAACAAACAGATATCAGTTACCATTACTTGAAATAATCGGTGTCACATCTACTAGTTTGATATTTTCAGTTGGGTTTGCTTATTTGGAACAATAGCGACAAGATAACTTTATCTGGGCATTTGAAAAGGTACGAATGTTGTTCAAATCTGAGTCTTTGATTTCTAAAGTTATTGTGACTGATAGAGATCTTGCCATGATGAATGCGATTAGTGTTGTGTTTCCTACTTCAATACATTCGCTATGTCGTTTTCATATTGAAAAAAATGTTGGGGCAAAATGCAAACAATATGTCAAAAAGGATAGACAAGAAGAAGTAATGGATTTATGGAAAAAGATTGTCTATTCGACTAGTGTGGAAGAGTATGATCATCATTTGCAACACTTTGAGCTATTGTGTGCCGATATTATTCTTTTTGTTGATTATGTGAAAGATTCATGGTTAACACCTTACAAAGAAAGGTTTGTCAAGGTTTGGACCAATAGAGTGATGCATTTGGGGAACACAACATCTAATAGGTATTTTTAAAATATGATTTATAGGTAGTTTATGTGATTTGTTTTAATTTGTGTTATTTAATTTATTTGTAGAGTTAAGTCTGCTAATTGGAGATTGAAAAACATGCTTCAAACTAGTTTTGGTGATTTATGTAAAAATTGGGATGCAGTGAATATGATGTTGAAGAACCAAATATGTATCATTCAATCTTCTTTTCAGAAAACCATCAAGGACGTTGAGCACGGGTCACAATTTTTTCAAAATCTACATCACTGTGTATCAAGAAAATGTATGAAAAAAATTGATAAACAGTTGGAAAGGGTGAAGATTGTAGGTACTAACAAAACAGAATGTGGTTGTTCAATTAGAACAACTCATGGATTACGATGTGCTTGTGAGTTGGCTATGTTGCAGATATATGGTAATATTATCCCTTTAGATAGCATTCATGATTTTTGGAAACAGGTAAGCATTGAACATGAATTAGAGGATGAAGAATCTTTATCAGATTATGACTTTTCTGAAGAGTTGGAAGCAATGAAAGCGTACATGAAGAAATACGATATTATAAGTCAAAGGATATTCAAGGCAAAGGTGCGTGAAGTTGTATTTCCACATACCACATCAATACTTGCACCACCAGAGAAAGTGAGAATCAAAGGAGCTGGTAAAAAGAAAAAAGAATTTGATACTCCTCGTGATCCTTCATATTAGGAGTATGTTGATGCCTCTCAAGAATCTGCAAAGGCAATGCAACCATCTCAACATTCTGCAAGGCAACAATCTCAATCATCTCAGCATTCTGCAAGACAATATTTTAAGACACAATTTTCTACTTATATATATCTGTATATTGATGAGATAGTAGATATTGTGGCTGATGGAAATTGTGGATTTCGTGCAATTGCAGCATTGCTAGGTTGGACCGAAGAATCTTGGGCTTTAGTTCGATCACAATTGGATAAAGAGATTGGTCTACATAAAGATGTTTATTCTAATGTTTTTGATGAAAATGTTGAATTAGTGCGCAACTCATTTAAAATATCAAAATTGGGCGCTCAAGGAAAAGATAAGTGGATGTCTTTACCTGACTTGGGTTACATGATAGCAACACTATATAATGTCATATTGGTGTCGTTGTCTCGTAATCTGAATATGACATTTTTCCCGCTAAATAAATCACCATCGAAAGAGACTTCTGTTCACTCTTTACTAGCAATTGGATTTGTTAACGAGAATCATTTGGTACAGGTAAAATTAATGTTGTTTATCAAATTAATGTTAAAAAATTTATTATTCAGATAAAATTAATGCTTAATGTTTTTTAACCATTTTTTATTCAGATCAAATTGAAGTTTGATTGTCCTTTGCCACCTGCATCACAAAAATGGAAAGACTTTTATAGTGACACAACAAAGACTTGGGAAGTAGCTTATGCAGCACGTATGAAACATTGGGAACGCATCGATCCATCATTTATTAGATCATCGTATATTTCATTAAATGAAGATTATAATATATTGTATTTCATTTATCATGGATTATTATAATATCTTGTTTTATCATTTTCAATATGTGTTATTATGAATTAACTTAACAAAATAACACATGACAAAATATCACATAAAAAAATATCACATAACACATAATATCTCAAATTACATTACATAACACATATCTCAAATCAATAATCATCGTACAAAAGACTTAACTCACTTAAAATCTCATGAACTTCACTAAACGGAGCTACCAAATTAATGGCTCTACGTACAAGCTCAGCTGCTCTATGATCTCGGTTAGAAGATGATGGACCAGCATGTGTAGAAGATGATGGACCAGCATGTGTAGCAGATGATGTAACCCCATGTGCAATAGATGATGTACCCCTATGTGCAGTAGACGGAGGGATGATTAGAGGATGTGAAACACTCATGTACCATGCATAATAGTCTGTAGTGACCTCTCTAGGAAAACTCGCAACATGATATAGTCTTCGAAATGCTGATACAGATGATTTCATAATAGTCTGCCACACCCAATCTATACTATTCGGCCTCGGAGGAACATCAAGAGGAATGCACTGAATACGACCAAATTGTCGAAGACATCACTCCGACAAATATGGGACTGAGACTCCACCAAATCAAAGATAACCAGAGAACATCGAAATAGATTCTAATGGATGATTAGCTCGATCATCATCATATAGTGTAAACACTACATCATGGAGCATCAATGCATCAAGTCTCTGACAATAGGTCACTAATCCACCTTCAACCGCATGTTTTGCAGTCCACTTACATGCTCTTGGAAGATGTGCATGAACATCACCTCTATCGCCCCGCTTACAAATCCTAGGGAAGTGTTCGTAAATCCAGCACTACAACATAAATAACATAATAAATAATCAGTAAAATACATACTTAATTTAAATAATACAACTTAATAAATAAAATAATTAAATAAATGGATATACCTATAATAGAGTCATGTAACCTCCTAACTGTCGAGTGTCGTGGATAGCCCCATCTCCCATGTTGTCATAAAGGAAAACCAATGCCGCGGTAGCCCATGAATAGTCTCGACAACGATCCAAATCAATAAATAAACAGATGTACCTCGCCTCCACATGCGTATGTGTTTTATCGACGAAAATAGTGCTGCCAACTAAATGCAATAGATACATTCTAGCCGCACACTCAAACTGGTTAGTTTGAATGAGACGAATATATAAATCACGTAACCATTCCAATCTATATTGGGCACATTTATTAAAATTAATCTCAGCTAGAGATTCCTCCCATGTTGCACCTAAGTACTCATGTGCAGCTTTTGCAGCATTATTAGTGTTCATATTCACAGGTGCAGTAAAAAATTTACCATGGGGTGAGATATGAAGGAGAGTCGCAACGTCATCTAAAGTAATAGTCATCTCTCCAATTGGCAAATGAAATGAGCTGGTCTCCCTGTGCCATCTTTCAACAAATGCGGAGATCAGACCAACATCAACCATAGTGGGGTAGGGCGAAGACAGATGTAGCAGCCCAGATTCCCGAATCCAATGCTATATAGGATCAGGCACATGTACTTCGACAAACTTCTTCAACTTCAATCCATGAGTAATAACTTTTAATGATCCACGATCCTGCGAGTAATTATATAAACTTAAATTAAATAAACAATTAATTACATAAACTTAAATTAAATAAATTGAATTAATAATTGAATAAATAAATTTAATTAAACAATTAATTAAATAAACTTAAATAAATATTTAAATAAATAATTAAATAAATAATTGAATACATATATTTAAATAAACAATTACTTAAATAAACTTAAAGAAATAATTGAATAAATAAATTTAATTAAACAATTAATTAAATAAACTTAAATAAATAATTAAATACATATATTTAAATAAATAATTACTTAAATAAACTTAAAGAAATAATTGAATAAATAAATTTAATTAAACAAAAATTTAAATAAACTTAATTAAATAATCTTAAATTATTAATTGAATAAATACATTTAAATAAACAATTAAATAAATATATTTAAATTAATAAATTGAAATATACCTCTCCTTCCCATAGCCTCCGAGCCACGTGGTGTTCATACTGTGTCAACAACTATGTCACCATCGGTCCTCCAGGGAATCCAGCATGTGCAGCAGCATCATCAGCATATTCCATCTGAGGATCAGGGACATCCTCCTCCATCTGAGGCTCATGGACATCCTCCTCCATCTGAGGCTCAGGGACATCCTCCTCCATATGTGCATGCGCAGTAGACTCGACGACATCATCATGGATGTCTTGTCTTCGACGACGCTGTCTAATTGGACGATTTGCTTCGTTTCGTCGTCTATTTGATGTTGTTGGTGGAATTCTCTCTGCACCATCACCTCTATCACCACCTATAATAAATATTAAAAATATTACAAAAGACAAATAAATAATATAATAAAAGGCAACAAAAATATATTATTTAATATATAATTATTTAAATCTAATCAAATATATTATTTAAATATAAGCTATTAAATTCAACTGCTTAAATATTTAATTTTTATGTATTGATAATATAAAAATATTTTACACAAATATTTAATCAAATCACCTCTATCACTACCTATAATGTTGCGAATAATTTGGCCGAATGCACCTCTCATCCTAGGCACTGCAAAATATCAATATATAAATATTAAAAAAAATAATGTAATAAAAGGCAAAAAAAACCATTTCGAAAGTTTGAAGCATTTGATAATTTTCGAAATGAATTTCGAAAATTCCATCATCTCTTTCGAAAGTTTCCTTGCATTCAAGCCCAGTATTCCGAACCTTTCTAACCACATGAAACTTTCGAATGTTTCATTTCGAAAATTCCATCATCTCATTCGAAAGTTTTCTTGCATTCAAGCCCAGTATGTATTTCGAATCTTTCTAACCACATGAAACTTTCAAATGTTTTCTGGGTTTTGAAGGTTTCAAGATGTTCGAGCATTTCACTTCGAAAATTTCAAAATGATGGAAACTTTCGAGGTTCTCTGGGTTCTGGGTTTCAAAATTTTCGAGCAATCTATTTCGAAAATTTCAGAATGATGGAAACTTTCGAATGTGTTATGGGTTTCAAATTTTTTAGCAATGTATTTCGAAACTTTCAGAATAATCCAAACTTTCGAATTTTTTGGATTCTTGCATTTCGAATTTTTGAAATCTTCGAAATTTCCTTTCTTTTGAAATTCGAAACTTTCAATTTTTCGGGTGATGGGTTGGTCCAGATTCGAATATTTGAAACTTTCGAATGAATTCAGTGAAAAATGAATGTAAATTTTTTTTTTTGATTTTTATAGATGTAATTGAGGGCAAAATAGTCTTTTACTCATGGTTGGGGTGACAGATCAAATTGGGGGTACCTGGTACAAAACCCAAACATATATGTGTTGGGTTGCTTTAGTGGCCAATACATAACATATTTAGGTTGAGCATCTCAGTCCCATACCATTACAAATAGTATGGGTGATTTGTGAAAAAGTTAGGTGTCAATAAACAAGATGATGTTATTGAAGTATATAGAGTAAACATTTTGTACTCGAAGTTGGTTGGAATTTGGAAACATTTCAAGGGATGCATAAAATTTTATTGTGTGTGAAGTTAGAACAAGTAGATAAGAGTGGTATTGAGAGTTCTTAACTTGGTTGCAAAATCAGAAGAATGTAAGATTTGCTTGTGATGCACTTGCATATATGCTAGGAATATGATGCATGATATAATTTTTTGGTTGGACTAATTTCACACCCACTAGAAGAGGTTATAGTTTGATGATGATGATATTTAAAGGAAGGTGGTCCCGATTTTCCATTTTAACAGAGTAGGATAAAGTTGAACGCTCAACCAAACTTTCACTATATTTCTTTTAACATGTTGACTCATTACGTTCATATATGACTATAATGGTGTCAAAGTCGAAGTCATTATGCTCAAGTAGAAAGAGCACTCGTCTTGGTATTTTGTTACCTAATCCAATGTCACACAACATAACCTATCTTGATGAGATGCCACCATTTATGCATTTGACCAACCTTATAACAAAGTGTTAGTTTTATCAACCAAATTTGGGTTATTTGAAACTTCTTCTCCTCTCTACGAGATCATCCACCTATATAAAAGGTCACCCACCAATGTTCATTGGATTTGTGAAAAGTTGCAATTTTGTACAAGTACATTCTAAAGAACGGTTGTTCCTTACTTGCTACAACTCCACAATGGAAACAATATTGGAAAAATGAAGTAGAAGAATGAGAGTTTCTATTTTTTGAAAGGATATGTATGTATAATGAACTTAAAGAACTCAATGAACAACTTAAATAACAATTTGTGTTGATAAGATAGTTCTAGATGATGATGGTGATCCGCTGACCTTGGCAAGGATAAGTTCAAATAAAAAAAAATTGTATTAATCTTTTTAATATATGAGTTGTTATTTTATTATTTAGTTACACAAAATTAAAACTCACAAAATGCCTTCTATTTAATATGCATCACTTCATTCATTTGTTTTTCTAAAAAAAATACAATCAAATTAGTCAATCTGAATGTGTATTTCATTAATTTTCTTTTTATTGTATTAAGCACAATACATTTTTGTTCTCAATAAAATATTTAGTCCATACAAATATATTATTTTTACTTGTGTTAGATTAAGCAAATGAATCAAAATGGCAAAGGATTTAATATTTTATTTTATACCCATTTATTTGGATTGTGTTAAAAAAAATGACATAATTAAAATTAAATTACCATTTACTATAATTATCGTTGCCATAAGCTATAATAATTACCATTACAAATAATAAAAATCAAACATAATGTTATTATATCCAAAGTGAAATAAAATATAACGTCATATCCAATTTACATCTATGTAATAATTACTACATCTATTGTGCATGTGTTCACCCCTTGTTTTTCTCATTTGATACAAGAAGGCACCACCACGAGCTTTACTTATGAAGGCTTGCACAATATTTCATATTGGAGTGCGCAACTGCACCTCTCCCTACTGATCAAACTATGTGTTAAGTCTCTGATCCTAATACATCTATACAACATATTAATGACCATGGTTCCATCTTCCTTTACTTGTGCCTCTACATGAGTTTGCCTTAAAGGATCACCCTCTAGTGTAGGTTTCAGCATCAAGAAATGATGTGACATCCTGAAATACCATTACATATATCCAAATGTGGTAACCCAAGGAAAAATCACACGAGCACCCCCCAAATGTCTTCTCCTAATAATTGCTACTCAAGATCTATGTATGCTAAATTTTCATTTGATCGAGACATCAAAGAAGGAGATGATATGTCTATATCTCGTGGAACAATTTATACATGGCCATACTGCTAAAGCACAAATTGCGAGAGTGTATTTTTTTTTTAAATAAATTCATAAAAATAAAGAAATAAATAAGGAAATAACTTTGGATAAATATTTAAATTATAACACAATGACAAATAAGTTAACATAATTTACAAGCAGCGAAATAATTTTTGAAATACGAATCCAAAGTATTTACACGTCAAAAAGTGGTACATGGAACCCATCAATAATAAAATGTCGAGTTGACAATATTGGTATAAGTACAGTCTTCCAAATTAAAATAAACACATCCCAAAAGAAAGACATATAGTCTCTATACGTCAATCTAATCTGATCATTCTACCAAAAACTATACATCCCGAGTAATCTTCACGCGCCCCGCAAGATCCTCCTAACATAACTTCAGTCAGGTGTGTCCAACTACATTCTCATCCACAGGATACTAACCGATAGGATGGTCCTGGTTCTCATCTTAGGGCAAAGCCCAGATTTCCACGATAGTGTAAAGGGTCACCAACCGAAATTAACAATTAACACATAACATTTAAGTTTTTAAATGCACAAAATAACCTTTCAACTTAGCATGCACCTTAAAAGGGTTTCCATATGCTAAACATGCATAAACAAAGTTGAAAAATGAAGTTTTTAACAAAACAGCACTGTTGTATTCGAATAATTCATATACAAGGTTGTTTCAGCATTCAGCAGCAAAACAACATGTCTATATTCGACTACAACAATCTGTATTCGACTACACAGTAAGTCAGTGGCAAAAACAGCATGTCTGTATTCGAACACAACTTCCTGTATTTGAATACACATCAGACAGCAGTAGAAAGACAACAAAATTCAGCTTTTAAAGGGTTTCGAAACCAATCCAAACAAACACACTTAACAATTATAACGCAATCACCACGACATCTTGAGTTTCGAAATAGTTTTACAATCAATCACAATTACACACAATTCCAAAACATCCACATTTGGCAATTATAACACAATCACCACGACAACTTGAGTTCAAACACTCAATCATAATCTTGAATCAAACACGACTCGCGTGACAAGCACCCTAATGCAATGCATATATGCCAAAATGCATGGACTCGGAATTCCAAACCAAAACCCTCCTCGAAGGGCTGTAAATCATAATTGTACCGCCTATCAAAGACCGAAGTACTAAATTACCGAGGTGCAACCTATCATGGGTCAGCACGATTTACTAAACACGTGCAGTCTATCGCAGACCTAACACGACACGACAATCCCCGCAAGGATAAGATGAACCAGCAAATCACATGGAATCATCTTATGGCCCATCCGGTCACCACGTACTATGAAATGCATGAGCATACTTTGACTCTATCCACAACAATCGTTAAGTAAATGCATATATTAAAAGATTCCCAATTTTTAATACCCGTTTAACTCTAACAATTCAGACGACAATCATTAAGTAAATGCAGATATTAAAAGATTCCCCATTTTTAATACCCATTTAACTCTAACAATTCGGATGACAATCATTAAGTAAATACAGATATTAAAAGATTCCCCATTTTTAATATCCATTTAACTTTAACAATTCGGACGACAATCATTAAGTAAATGCAGATATTAAAAGATTCCCCATTTTTAATACCCATTTAACTCTAACAATTCGGACGACAATCATTAAATAAATGCAGATATTAAAAAATTCTCCGTTTTTAATACCCATTTAACTCCAACAATTCAGACAACTATCATTAAGTAAATGCAGATATTAAAAGATTCCTCATTTTTAATACCCATTTAACTCTAACAATTCGGAAGAAACCATTATGTAAATGCAGATATCAAGAGATTTCTCATTCTTAATACTCATTTAACTCTAACGATTTTCACTACAAATAATAAGTAAACAGAGATATTAAAAGATTCCTCATTTTTAATATTCGTTTAACTCTAATAATTTTCACGACAAACATTAAGTAAACAGAGATATTAAAAGATTCCTTATTTTTAATACTCATTTAACTCTAATGATTTTTAAATTCCACACAGAACATACTCAGACATATTCTCAAATTCAATCCACAATTCACACCAAATCACATCAATTCATTTTTCCACAAAATCCACACAAGCACATCTCAAAATTTATAAATATTAATTATGAACATGTCAAACACGACAACCACAAAATTATCACAACTCACCACTCAAACATGTCAAATTTCATTTCTTCAAAACCACACATAACTGAGTTAAATTCATTTTCCACGACACACTCATTAATATCACCAAACCCAACTCTAAAATTTCACCCATAAAGGCATTAAATCCATTTTCCCCAAATCAACACTTCAACCCTAACCAATTTCTTTTCCATCCAACCACAGATAAGTACCAAAATGCAAACTAAAAGTTTGGAAGGAGCCTTTAGCTTAACGTTAGCTTTAACGAGTGATTACGGTACCGCGAGTAATTCCGATAAAAATCCGCTCGCAACGTCGGTTCCAAAGTTAGTTCACTAGCACCATAGCATGGAGGTGAGCAACTTTCCCTTCTATCTCTCCACGAAACGAAGCTTAGATCTAGATGAAACGTGGAGGTTTGTGTTTGACGGTTTGAAAATCCCTAACACCATTTTTCTTCGTTTTTGAATCAAAGAGGAAGAATGAAGCTGAGAAATCCTTGTCTTCTCACCCACCAAGCCTTGGGTTCCTTTTCTTGAAGCAAAAGGAGGAACTAGAAAACGGAATGAAGTAGGGAGAAGAAGAAGGGTTCGCGAGAATGGAGGGAAACGTATTTCTGTTTTCTTCTTTTCCTTTCCATTTCTAGCTTATATATATATATATATATATATATATATATATATATATATATATATTAATTAAAACTAAACCAATAAATATCTAACAACTCTCACATCCATCACTTCACTCCCATCTCAATGTATTTTAATAAAAATATCTACTCTCGTCGCAACTCAATTGACTGATAGAATTTTCGGCAATCGAGTGATATTTTTTATAAAACTGCCCAGAATTAAAATCTTCATAACCTAAATAAATTATTCTTCGACAAAAGATCCACTGTACTTAATATAATTTATTAATCGACGAATAATTTTAATCGAGCATCATAAGATATTTTTGAGCATTAAACTCACAAAATATCAATAACTTGGCTAAAAACCCCTAGAGTTCAATACCTAAATACACCAAAAATTGTATAATTTAGGATTTAAAACTATGGATCTTAAATTACTACCCCCCTAAAATTAGTTTTGTCCTCGAAACTTAAAGTACGAGTAACAGTCCACACTAGGTTTATACTCAAATTCAACATACAAGTCACAACTTGTTTTACCCGACCTTCTCGAAGAAAGTGTTGCCTACCCCTTTCATAGGGTGCTTAATAACTCTACGCACATCCATAGTCGGCAAGGCTCGTCCGTTCCATTCAACATAATTTTGTCTACTATCAACAAGAGATTAAGGATGATCAGTCCCTCAATTTGTCAATAAATAGCCAACAACGATGATGGTGGCTTAGACTATCTTAACCGAACTGTAATGGCGTTCCCCGCGACTTGCATTTATGGTTATCCTAATGTACAAGCGGTCAACAATATACTCAAGGTCTATTGAGTTTCCCTGATTTTCCTATAACTTTAATCTTATCGACGAAGTACAATCGTCCATAGCTATGTCACATAGCCTTATATACGTCCACTTGGTACAAATCATTTAGTTGGTACCAAACCTAAACAGTGTCACGTTTCCAACAAAATCCAACTTGAATTTCATTCACTAATTAAGACACTGGTCTCATGCCTAACACCTCCAATTAACGCTTCACTAATCAATTTCCTACACACTTTGCAATTCTGGACAAACCCGAAAATAATGTTCCTAGATCCACTACCAACATTCATTCTGATACTCCTCAACTTCGCCGCGTCCTTTCTTTGCAGCTCGATGATTATATTTTCATTACAACATGTCAAACACATTGTATTCACTCCATCATTTTTCCATTTATACAAACCTTATATTTCTACCTTGAACCTTGATACATCTTCATTATAGTGATTTCAATAAATCAAGCATCACTAATTTCCACCTAACTTTTTCCTTTTAATGCTCAATTATTCCCTACCAAGCAAACGTTTAACTCTGTTGATTGACGAACACAATAGCAACTTCCATGACATGCACTTAAGTAGTGCTTGTATATCATTGACATACCCTTCTAATAACAATGTCTGAATTATAGGTGAGATAATTCCTTTCATCAATCTTTAATCGTCATAAGCTAGATCTCTGTGTGCTGCTCCAACAAGTTTTCATGGCACATTTTCCAAAATTTGGTTCACTCGCTAGATCCTTATTCCTTCTCAACCTTCACCGAGATATAAACTGAAAGAATCCTAACAATCGAACGTCCTAAAGAACGATTTCTCAACTATTCCCAATAAGTCTTTCCTAAGAAATAATTATCTATAAACTTCATCCTCATAACTTTGTAGTAAAATATCTCAGAGATCCACATACCTTTTATCATCCATCTAGTCACTGAAACACTCATTTGAAATCTTAACGCTTGACTTCCCAAGACCAACAACTAAACTATAAATCAGTTGTTACATTTCTTCTTTTTCACTTCCTATCAGTGAATAATATTCTAAAATTTGATCCTCAAAATCTCCAAATACTCATCACACCGTCTAATTTCATTCATTTCATCTTAAGATACAATGCCATGTCGTTTTCAACATTGACTCTAATCATCTTAGTAATCTCACTAATTAAAACTCTTCTAATCATAACATTTTTAGTAGATCTTCAAACACTCTCATCCATAACTTGAACTATTTATCCCTTACCTACCTCAACTACCTCAATTATGAAAGTTTTAGACATTACTTGCTCCTCCATCTAACCTTGTGGATTTTAAATCATCAACTATAAAAATCAACCATCTTAGGGTCCCATATCAAATCTTGAATAATCCCTCCGGCCTATCAAAATAGTAACATCCTCTTAGTAATTTTCATCCTTTAATAGACTCTCAAAACTTATATTACCACAATCTCGAATTATTCTCGCACTCGATACTTCAAATTCCACTTAATGGTAACATAGAGTTCAATACATCAAGGCTTAACTCGTTATGTTTTTCCTATCATCACTCAAAATTCACACTTACATGTCTATAGTTTCATCCAATATCACTAACCATACTTACCATCTTCTAATCCACACCGAGATTTGTTACATGTTGAAGAAATATATATCCTCACTCCTATAATCGTCATGAGATTCATACTTAATAATTTGAGTCACGAATCTAGTTTAACTCGAATGTTCGACCTTACCCCTCAAGGTATCGACTATTCCTTAAAGTGTACTTTATCTATCTAGATAGTATTCACCCGTAATGTGCAGTGCCTCTTAACTTCAATACAAGCCTCTTCCTAGACACCTAAGCACCAAAATGCTATTCCAAAAGGAAGCCTCGTCTTCTCAACAATTCCATGATGTTCACATCTCATTGACGTTATCAACTTCATCCAGTCTCATCTTGAGATCTACAAGGAAAACATCTAATACTTTTCTTAACAAAAATCCTCCACTTAGATCTTTACTTGAAATCCCTTATTAGTCTAATGTTAATCCATCCATACTCATCATCTTCGAGTTAAGACCAACACATAGCCTATGTGTCCTTAGAACCCTTTCCTAAATTCCATGCTGTCATGATTCACTTCAACTCTGCCTGACAATCCATTATCTCGAAGATCTTTTCCACTTCTTGAATCCACTGATAAGCTTTTTTTGAATTCTCATCACCCTTGAACTTTGGAGGATGGTAACGACGAAAATCTTCTAATCCTTTTAACTCAATAGCACATATCTCTCGTTCCCTCTTCTCCAGATCTCGTAGAGTCTTTGCAGCTGTATGTGCAACAACGGAAACATCCATGTTATTCGTAACATCAACCATTTCATCATCCCTACTGACGTTCATTCTTGCAATGTCGTTCCTTCTTGGAGGTAGTGTTTCCCCAAAACCAACATCAAGAAGAGTGTCAACACCACTTTAGATAATTCCAAAACTAACTTTCGACTATATCAACACATAATAACTATCCCTGATCTGACAACTCAGACCAATTACCCCGATGCATGATCAAATAACGACTCCGAACCTACAGGTTGACCTACAATCTATAACTAAAAACTCTACAGCCCCAAAGAAATCCAAAACAAAGCTCTGATACCACAATGTAACACCCCGATTTTTAACAGCGAGACTGTATTTTTATTTTCAAAACAAATTCATAAAAACAAAGAAATAAATAAGGAAATACTTTTGGATAAATATTTAAGTCATAACACAATGACAAATAAGTCAACATAATTTACGAGCAGTGGAATTGTTTTTGAAATACGAATTCAAAGTATTTACACGTCAAAAAATGGTACATGGAACCCGTCAATAATAAAATGTCGAGCTAAAAATATTGGTATAGGTACAGTCTTTTAAATTAAAATAAACACATCCCAAAAGCAAGACATATAGTCCCTATACGTCAACCTAAACTTTTTAAAGGGTTTCGATTACTTAAAGGTTTTTATTAGACATGTGTTCTATGATTAAGAGAAATCGATTGGACAATCGATTGATATACTTTTCTTAAGTTACAAGCTTTTTACTAATCAATTAGTTAATCGATTTACTAATCGATTAGTTAATCGCTTGCATGATTGAATTAGTTAATCATTTATCAGAAACATATTGCATAATCGATTGGCACATCGATTGTAATTAAATATCTGAGTTACAGGGACAAATCAATCGATGGACAAATCGATTTGATCAAGTATTTGAGCTACTGGGACAAATCAGTCGATTGACAAATCAATTTGATTAAATGTCTGATTATAGGGAGAAATTAGCCCATTGCCAAATCGATTATGTAAATGAAAGTAAATCGATTGAGTAATCGATTGTTTGATCTTGCATTATGAACAAAACAATTATAATCAATTATTCAATCGATTCTGATATGAACTGAGTATCAGTTTCTGATATATGCATTAAAAGAATCGATTAGCAAATTGATTAGTTCATCTATTTCAAGATTCAAGAAAAACAAGAAACACGATAATCGATTAGGCAATCGATTGATCTGGTAATACACATTAATAAAATCGATTGGGAAATCGATTTGTCTGAAATTTTTCTGAAACTATATAAACTGAATCAATCACAATTTTTATATATACAGAAAGATAGAAAGAACTGAGAGTTATTCATTAGCCTTTCAAAAAATACACCTTGAGAAAAATTGCTACAACTCACAAACATTATTGGCAAATACTTAGTGTGAGAATTCATTGTGATTGAATCAAGTGTTTTTAGTCCTTTTGATAGAATCATCTTTGTAAAAGAGAGTGTGTGCAATCATCTAAAAGAGATCTCAATCTGATCTTGCTAGAGCTTGGTGATTAGTTCTTAAGGATAGATTGGTGGTTGTTGTAGTTTGATGTTGAGTTAGATGTATAGGCATTGAAGTGCTGGAAAGACTGTAAACATACTCAAATCATTTCTAGTGAAGGCTGAAATCATTAAGTGATTTCAGTACTGGATGTAGACTATCGAATAGATAGTCGAACCAGTATAAAAATCTTGATAATGCATGTGTTCTTGAATCTCTGTTTTTGAATAAGTTTTGAATCTAGCATTGTTAAATTGGAATTAATATTAAACAAGTTGGTTGTAATATTAAGTTCATCACTTAGGAAGGAATTGGATAATCTTGTTAATAATATTGTGTACATCTTCCTAAGGATAGATGCCATTAAACTAACAATTGGCATCAAGAGCCTGATCTTTTAGACTAATTCTCAAAAAGAAACTGACCTCTATTGAATTCTTGGGCGAAGGTGCCTCTTTAGCTAGACCCCCTGCCTTTAATGGGTCTGCTCATATGTACTGGAAAGAAAGAATGCTTATCTTTCAAGAGGCAAGTGGTCTTGACATATTAGATGCAGTAGAAAATGGTCCTTATGTACCTAGACTTGCTGGTACTAATGGATCATTAATCTTGAAACCAAGACCTGATTGGTCTGATGATGATAAGAAAAAAGTTGGCTATAATGCAAAAGCCAAAAATATAATAAATTCCGATGAGTTTTTCAAGGTATCAAATTGCAAAACTGCCAAAGAAATGTGAGATACACTCCAAGAAACTCATGAAGGCACAACTGATGTCAAGAGGGCCAGAACTAACACTCTGATGCATGAATATGAACTCTTCAATATGAAGAAGGATGAGTCAATCAATGACTTGCAGACACGATTCACACATGTCATTAACAATTTGAATGCTCTAGGGAAAGTAATTGACAATGAGCAACAAATAAACAAAGTAATGAGATGCTTGACAAGAGAATAGCAACCTAAGGTCACTGCAATAGTTGAATCAAGGGATCTTGGAAGCATGAACATTGCCACCCTCTTTGGCAAACTCAGAGAACATGAAATGGAGCTGCACTGGTTGAATGAGTTAGAGCAAATTGATCGGAAAAGGAAAGGACTATCTCTGAAAGCTCAAGCTCATAAAGTAAAATCTAAACCAGAAACCTGCACTGATGATTCCGATAGTGAAACTGATGAAGAACCTGAAATCGGAATGCTGGTCAGAAAGTTCAAGAAATTTCTGAAGATGAAAGGAATCCAATTCAAGGATAAAAAGCTTCAGCAAGAATGAGACAAATGATAGCGAGGTGATAACCTGTTATGAATGTGGAAAATCAGGCCACATTAAATCTGAATGTTTTCAACTACAAAATAGAAAGAAGTTTGTGAAAGCTAAAGGCAAGGATCAACCATCTTCAAAAACTAAAAGAGCCTACATAGCTTGGAATGACAATGATGAAGAATCTTCTGAAAATTCAGAAGAAGAAGAAGCAAACTTGTGTCTAATGACCAACACTAACTCAGATTCAGACAGCGATGTAAGTACTACCTTTAATCCCTCTTATGAAGAATTGCATGATGCTTTCAATGAATTGCATGATGAACATATTAAGGTAGTCAAACAATTAATTTGCACTAAGAAAATGCTAGAAAAACAATGCATGATGTATGAAGAAATTAAAAAGGATCATAAGTTGCTTGAAGACATGAATGCACTTTTGAAAAAGGAAGCACATGATAAACTCAGTAGTTTTATTGAACTTGAAAGAAAGGTTGAATCACTACAATTTGATTTAGCAAAATTTACTAGTGGTAGCAATAACCTGAATGTTCTTCTTGGTAATCAAAAGAATGCAAATGAAAAATTTGGAATTGGCTATAGACCAAATAGGAATGCTCAAAAGAATCATAAATTTGTTAGATCAAAGCCATGTCATGATGTTTTCATCAAACCAACTCAAAATACATCCTCTGCTTTTTCATGCAATTTTTGTTGCAAAAAGGGACATATATCTTTTAATTGTAAACTGAAAAAGCTTGCTAATAAAGGATGGAAACAAGTTTGGAGAGTAAAGAAACCTGTGATTAAGACTAACCCTCAAGGACCCAATCTAAATTGGGTACCTAAAACAAAAGTCTGAATTCTGTTTTGCAGATATGCTTGACATCCAAAACTCACTCATGGTACCTAGACAGTGGATGTTCCAAGCATATGACTGGAGACAAATCAAAATTCTTGTCTTTGAATTTGAAAGATGGAGGATATGTAAAGTATGGTGACAACAACAAAGGCAAAATACTTGGTGCTGGAGACATAGGGAGTGAATCAACAACGGTAATCAAGGATGTTCTCTATGTAAAAGGTTTGAAACACAACTTGCTTAGCATTAGTCAGCTTTGCGATAAAGGCTACCAGGTATATTTTACATCACATACTTGTATACTTGAGCACAAGGAAGATGATAGCATAAAATTGGTAGGTGAAAGGGTATATAATATATACATGATTGATCTTGACTCTTTGCCTGCAAATAATGTTTGTTTTTTGTTATCTAAATCTGATGAAGATTGGTTGTGGCACAAGAGAATAGCTCACATACATATAAACCATCTTAACAAACTTGTTAGCAAGCAACTAGTGCTAGGTCTTCCAAACAGAAAATTTACTAAGGACAAATTATGTAACTCGTGTGAGAAAAGTAAATTAGTCAAGTTCTCTTTCCCACCAATAGACTTAGTACAAACTAATAGAGTTCTACAATTGATTCACATGGATCTATTTGGTCCCTCTCAAGTAAAAAGTTTTGGAGGAAATCTTTATGGCTATGTTTTAGTTGATGATTTCTCTAGATATACATGGACTTATTTTCTGTCTCACAAAAGTGATGCCTTCTCAATTTTCAAAAAATTTGCAAATCAAGTTCAAAATGAGAAGAATCAGAAAATAGTTTCCATTAAGAGTGATCATGGTGGAGAATTTCAAAATGAATCTTTTGACAATTATTGTGATCAAAACGGAATTCACCACATTTACTCAGCCCCAAGAACTCCACAACAGAATGGAGTTGTAGAAAGGAAGAATAGAGCTCTAGAAGAACTTGCTAGAACAATGCTTAATGACTCTAATCTTCCAAAATACTTTTGGGCTGATGCAATAAACACAGCTACTCATGTGATAAATAGAGTTCTAATTAGGCATATCCTTGGAAAAACACCCTATGAAATATACAAAGGTAGAAAACCAAACATTGCCTATTTTAGAGTCTTTGGATGCAAGTGTTTTGTACTGAATAATAGAAAAGAACATCTAGGGAAATTTGACTCTAAGGCGGATGTATTGGTGGTTGTTGTAGTTTGATGTTGAGTTAGATGTATAGGCATTGAAGTGCTGGAAAGTCTGTAACCATACTCAAATCATTTCTAGTGAAAGCTGAAATCATTAAGTGATTTCAGGACTAGATGTAGACTATCGAATAGATAGTCGAACCAATATAAAAATCTCTGGTGCACACTTTTCTATCTCTATACTCTTTATCTTGATAATGCATGTGTTCTTGAATCTCTGTTTTTGAATAAGTTTTGAATCTACCATTGTTAAATTGGAATTAATATTAAACAAGTTGGTTTTAATATTAAGTTCATCACTTAGGAAGGAATTGGATAATCTTGTTAATAATATTGTGTACATCTTCCTAAGGATAGAGGCCATTAAACCAACAACACGAAGCGACAATCCCCGCAAGGATAAGATGAACCAGCAAATCACATGGAATCATCTTGTGGCCCATTTGGTCACCATGTACTATGAAATGCATGAGCATACTCTGACTCTATCCACGACAATCGTTAAGTAAATGCAGATATTAAAAGATTCCTCATTTTTAATACTCGTTTAACTCTAACAATTCAGACGACAATCATTAAGTAAATGCAGATATTAAAAGATTCTCCATTTTTAATACCCATTTAACTCTAACAATTCGGACGACAATCATTAAGTAAATGCAGATATTAAAAGATTCTCCATTTTTAATACTCATTTAACTCTAACAATTCGGACAACAATCATTAAATAAATGCAGATATTAAAAGATTCCCCATTTTTAATACCCATTTAACTCTAACAATTCGAACGACAATCATTAAGTAAATGCACATATTAAAAGATTCCCCATTTTTAATAACCATTTAACTCTAACAATTCAGACAACAATCATTAAGTAAATGCAGATATTAAAAGATTCTTCATTTTTAATACCCATTTAACTCTAACAATTCGGACAACAATTCTTAAGTAAATACAGATATTAAAAGATTCTCCATTTTTAATACCCATTTAACTCTAACAATTTAGATGACAATCATTAAGTAATTGCAGATATTAAAAGATTCCCCATTTTTAATACCCATTTAACTCCAACAATTCGGACAACCATCATTAAGTAAATGCAGATATTAACTCTAACAATTCGGACGACAACCATTCTTAATACTCGTTTAACTCTAACGATTTTCACTATAAACAATAAGTAAACAGAGATATTAAAAGATTCCGCATTTTTAATACTCATTTAACTCTAATGATTTTCAGGACAAACATTAAGTAAACATAAATATTAAAAGATTCTCCATTTCTAATACTCGTTTAACTCTAATGATTTTCAAATTCCACACATAACATACTCAGACATATTCTCAAATTCAATCCACAATTCACACTAAATCACATCAATTCATTTTTCCACAAAATCCACACAAACACATCTCAAAATTTATAAATATTAATTATGAACACGTCAAACACGACAACCACAAAATTATCACAACCCACCGCTCAAACATGTCAAATTTCATTTCTTCAAAACCACACTTAACTGAGTTAAATTCATTTTCTACGACACACTCATCAATATCACCAAACCCAACTCTAATATTTCACCATAAAAGCATTAAATCCATTTTCTCCAAATCAACACTTCAACCCTAACCAATTTCTTTTCCACCCAACCACAGATAATTCCCTAAATGCAAACTAAAAGTTTGGAAGGAGCCATTAGCTTAACCTTAGCTTTAACGAGTGATTACGGTACCGCGAGTAATTCCGATAAAAATCCGCTCGCAACGTCGGTTCCAAAGTTAGTTCACTAGCATCGTAGCGTGGAGGTGAGCAACTTTCCCTTCTATCTCTTTGCGAAACGAAGCTTAGATCTAGATGAAACGTGGAGGTTTGTGTTTGACGATTTGAAAATCTCTAACACCGTTTTTCTTCATTTTCGAATCAAAGAGGAAGAATGAAGCTGAGAAATCCTTGTCTTCTCTTAGCATATCAACATCCTTTGTTATTCCCTTATGGTGAAGATGGTTATATACCAAAAATTGCTCATATTGAGACAGTAGGAACCAAGAGTGCTAAGCGGAATCGACTTACAATACAAGAATGACTTGCATATATAATTATGTCAAGAATTCATGAAGCACAAACAATAATGAGATCAAGAATATTACTCCAGCAATTCTTGGTTGATCGATTCATAGTGATGGAGGGACAAAACCTCAAGTTGTCGAGAAACAACCAATCAAAATTGCGAGTTGAGAAATATCGCAGTTTGAATGATAAATAGGGAAACAACCAAGTTCAAAGTTCAAATAGGGGTAAGAGAGTTGTGTTACCAACAACATATGTCGACAGTCTTCGTTACATGGATAACTTATACTTTGACAATATGACTATTTGTAGCTATGTTGGATTTCCTGACCTTTTTTTTACGTTTACATGTAATTCTAATTGGCTAGAAGTCCAACGATTGTTGGCATCAAATCATTTAAAAGCTATTGATCGTTCATACATAATAGCATTGTCTTATGCAAATTCTATTATTACGATGGTTTCATTATAATTTGCATGTCCATTGTTTTGAAAAATTGTTTTCTAAAAATCAATATTATTTGAGATACTTCATAGCAACCACAATACTATCACTAATAAATCTTCATTAAATTTTAACTCTCACAACCACAAGCACATCATAAATTATTTTGTTATCATGTTAATAATTTTAAGTATAACTAATATATTAGTTTGATAATTATTGACCATAATAATTAAATTTATTTATTTTGTTCTATTTATTATAAAAAATACTTAATTAAATAAAAACATATAAAAGACGCACCCCCATGCGAGAGGACTGGTATTATACTTAGTTTTTTTGGAAAAGAAAATTTTAAATACTTGAGAACGAAATTATCACTTTTTGTTCGGAAGGGCTACATTTAGGGCTCGGGCTTAAAAGCCCAGAAACTTTTGTACGGTTGGGAAACACTTTCTGTCATCTCCTTTTTCACTTATATTCAAATTCCCGCCCCTAACGGAAAAGTGAAAACCGAAAATTCGACAAAAAAAAAAATTCAAATATTCATCATTTTCACAGAAAACATAAATAAAAGAAAATCGAAATGTCATCATCATCATCATCAACCAAAAACATGAACGACGTTGATCGTTTGTTCGCATGCTTCAAATGCGGTTTAACACCTCCCAGTAAGTCTTTTAATTCTCTATTTTTTTTAATACATTCTTATAAAATAATTATTTTTCTAATCGAGAAAAAAAAATTAAACAAACCCTAGGAAACTATTATCGTTAATTCTCTTGTTAATTTTGTTGATTATTTGCACACTATGAAGCAGGACACTGGACTCGGGGTAGTAATAATTTGAGAAAATGAATTAATTGAATGTAATCAAAGTGTGTTTGAGAAAAGTTTTTGATCAGAGGTGTTGGGGCTACAGAGTAATTTGGTATTGCTGAGAATGAAATTTAAAATGAAAGAAAATAACTAAATTAAAAAATAATTTGTTGGTTTCAGAATCTGCTTTGAATGAAAGAAAAAGGAGGAAAAGGAAATTGGAGAAGGAGATTTCGAAGAATGAGTTAGTATCAGAATCTCCAAATCAAAGATCAATTGGAAGAGAAGAGAAAACTCCATTATCATCATGCATCAAAGCAACAAACGTGGAATTGGAATCTTCCATTGAGAAAGTAATAATGCTGTTACTTTGATTAATTAATTACTCCCTTCGTTCCTTTTTAACTGTTGCATTTGCATACATTTTGTTTCTATTTAGTTGTTGCGTTGAAAGACTAATCAAGATAAGATTAAGAATGACTATATAGAGAGAGTCGGGGAAGCATCAATAGTAGAAAAGACGGTAAAAAGTCGGCTTAGGTGGTTTGAGCATGTAGAGAGGAGACTTGTAGATTCTAGAGTAAGGAGAGTAGATCAAATGGATGGTAGTCGAATCACCGGAGGCAGGAGAAGACCTAGAAAATTGAGAGAAAATATTAAGAAAAATCTAGAGATTAATGAGCTGGAAATATAGATATCCTATATGATAAAACATTATGGCATTGTTTGATCTATGTAGCTTATCCTACTTAGTGGGATAAGACTTGTTGTTGTTAGTTGTTTTCAAAGTTTTATGCAACATTAATTATTATTTAGCCAACAATACCCTTAACTATTTATTATATAGAGAGAAATACGTGGAATGAAACATTAAATATTAAGGGTATTATTATAAGGAAAAAAGATAAATAATTATATGAAAAGTAACAAAATTTATTGGTTTCATTATTAGTATGTGTAAATAACCTTAAAATGACCATTAAAAAAATAGAGAGTAATTATGCTCTCTTTCTTGAGTATACATGGTTACGAGTTAGGTATACTTGATTTTATTTTTATTTTTAAAATTTTGAAAAATTTGCTATAGAATACGTTTGAGAATATTTTAGGTTAACCTTGCATTAAGTCGATATTACTCAATTTAAAGTCAATATGAACAAAGGTAACCAAATCAAAATTCAAATTGTGGATCAGAAGACCTATTTTCTAAATTGTGAATCAAATCTTATTTATTATGAAATGTAAGATACATTATTGATAATAAAACTATGACATCTTTGAAGTTTGAATAATAGACACAAAAATTATAAGCTGATATTTCATCTACAAACATCAAAATAATTCAAGATGAAAGTCATATAATTATATGAGTGAAATGACAAAAGAAAAGTAGCTAGCCGCACCAAATTGACAAAAAATAAAAATAAAAATGATTGCTTACACTAATTAGGTTCTGCGATTCATCATAGTGAAATGGGATTCATCATAATAAATAGGGATCAGGATGAGAATAATGTTCAAAATAAATAGAACTGGAGACTCATATCAATTGGGGTTTATTTTGTATTAAATCGATCTATGATTAACATGTATGATAGGATACTCAACCATGATCTGAACTAATTGAAAATTTGTGCTGTCAAATTCCTGCTTTATTCTTAACTACTACTTCTCTTAATGCTGTTAGTATTCTATGTATTGCATCTTGTCTTGTGTCACCTACTGGTCTAAATGGTTAGGTTTTCTTTACATATTTCATTTTTTATATAATACTTCCTCTTGTGCCATTATCAGTGCAACTAGGCTCATACTCAATCTTTGTCAAAACTACATTTTCCTTGCATTTCAGCTTAAATCAGCTATAGCTAAAACCAAAAGCTGTGGTAATCGGAAGCAGTTCTCTCCAGTTGTATTCTATGGCTCTCCTCATGGCGTGCCTCCAAAAAAACCGACCCGTTTATGGCGTTTGTTACATGAGATGCGTATTGATCTCTCTCACCAAAATAAATTGAACCAAAGGTGTTTATCAGAAGCTTGTTTTCTACTCTTTACTTTGTCCACCCGTTTATTTTTCTTGTACTTAATGTAATAGATTATGACTTGAATCAAAACTTTATTCTCTAGGAAGGAAGTTTGGTTTACATTCCCAAGGCAGGAAGAAGCAATGAAGTTTGCCAAAGGGCAAGAAGATGTTCATCTTTTTAGTTATCAAGATCACTTTAATGGCCAGAGAAGGTTCCTGGTGTCTACATATACAGAATTCTGGCGAAGGTTACCTTTGTATTTTTTTCTCCAATGTGATTCATCATTTTCTTCTAATTAATTATGGCCAAGATCCTTGTTTCTATATATTCATATTGCTGTGTGCTGTATTCTCAGGTATAAAAACATGGATTCCAAATTCCGTCATCATTATGAAGTGATTCAAGAGGTAATAATCTTGTGTGTTTCATGTTCGCTTATTTTACGGAAAAAGTAGTACTGTAGTTACTAGTTACATTGTGACGTGAGTGGTCTGGATGCCATGCATGCTTTTTCTTGACTTAAAAGTTTCTTTGCTCCCAGGGTTTACCATGCCACCTTTATTTTGATTTGGAGTTTAATAAAAGAGTCAACATAGGAAAGAATGGAGACGAAATGGTTGATCTTTTGATATCCGTAGTTCTAAAAGCCTTACATGAAAAGTATGAAATCCATGGAGACCATGATTGGATAGTAGAACTTGATTCTTCAACTGAAGGTATGGCTTTTTTTCATGTCTGTTGCATTTGCTATAAACTGTAGCTGTGAAACTTGTAGTGAATAAGATTTTTCTGCTTGCTTATGTGTCTTTTCTTTCAGAAATGGATGGCATGAATTCTTGGTTCCATTTTCATTTACATTTTTTCTTTGGTATATTGTTTCTTAAATGTAATTTAGGGAATAATTTATAGTTAATCTGCTGCATATACTAGCATTGACAGTTTAGCTTTGGAAGTATTCATTATGTCATGGGAATTAGTGTTCATGTGTTCAAGATTAGATGGAAGCTATCTTTTTCATTGGCCCTCTTTCCTCGACCATAACATTTTCAACTTATCAATTAGTAATTATAAAGATTGCATGTCTTATCTAGTTGACCATGAAATGCTTAAGCTGCCTATAATTGTCTCCCTCTTTCATTACTTTATAATCCTTATATATGCTAGTTGGTTGGTGTGTGTTTCACAAAATATAGGTTATTCTCGTCTTTCTCTAGAGCCCATCTGTTCTTGGTGATGGGGGAATTCAATCCCTTGTCCTTGTGTTAAATGCTAATGGGCTTTTCCAGTGAACCAATTACACCTTCAGCACTTTCTAAGTTCTTCTGCAAGGATTTCTTCACTGTTTTTAGAAACATTTTATATTTGTCTCAGGTGTTCTACATTTTTTAACTTTTATAAACGAACCAATTGTTAAGTGATTCTGTGACATTGATTCTAATATTTTCCCATGTATAATGATCCTTATCATTTCTTATTAATTGTACTTGTAGATAAGTTCTCACGTCATCTAATAATTCGCATACCAATGGTTGCTTTTAAGGATAACTCCCATGCCGGTGCATTTGTTACAGAAGTAAGTCCAACTCATATTTGGCCATCAAAGCTAGAGATAAAATTTTGATTGTGTTGATTTCCTATCAATTCTTGAGATTTCTCTACTCTATCTGTCTTTCTGATATAAATTTACATCAGAAAATTACATTGGGTCAACTAGCAGACCAAATTAGTTATTGGCTGAAGCCTTGGAAGATTTACATTAGAAAAAAAAAAAAAGGGCCGAGTGGCAAAAAGGAATGACTTTACAGAAATTGAAGAGATAAAGGAAAAGTAGTTGAAAATGGTAGTTATTTTATAAATGAGAGAGATTATCTATAGTAACACATAATGAGTCATTTTATAAATTTTTTAATTCAGTAATTATCCATGCTTAAAAGTGAAATTGCCTACGAAAATGTTACTTATAATTTAGTTGATAGAAGGCACAATTTATTGTTGTTACACAACCTTCTATGTAGTATTTCTTTTGTAGAAGTTTTAACTATTTGATTCTGACAACATATGGACAGATATGCACAAGAATTCTAAACGAAAGGGGGAAAGATACAAATTTTGAAAAATTGTTTATAGCAAAAGATTCAAGTACCAATGAATCTGCTGACCAACTTTTTGTGGATACTGCGGTATATACTCGGAATCGTTGTTTCCGTCTTCATCTTTCTTCAAAGGCAGGAAAAAGTTCAATTCTTTTGCCGACAGAGAGATTTAAGTGCAAGAACTTGGTATGGTATTTTTCTTGCCTAATATCACTATTTCAAATTATACCATCAAAATAGTTTTATAAAGGATTTTCCTCAAGAAAGAAGTAAAAATAATATGACAATGGGAATAACTAGTTTCAGTGTTGCAGAATACTCTTTTGCATATATTCCCTCTGCCCGTTTTTAAATGCACTCTTTGCTTTTTTCACATATATTACGAAAAGTAGGTAGTGAATTTTATGTGTTCATTTTACATGAAAATGTTTGTAATATACTCTTTATATATTAGTAGGGAACTTTGATCTTTCAAGATAAATTAGTAGGGATGGAGGGAGTAATAGAATAGGACTGAACTGGAAGATCGAGAATGGGGAATTATAAGTGTTATATATGCACAGAGATCCAGTGGAAAAATTGTCATCATTTGATGTTTTTCTTTGTCATGTAGTTGGGTTATAGCATGCATTTTTGTCAGTTCTCGACCTAAGAACCTTTGATTTTCTATTCAATTTAAAGAAAGATAACAATGCATGCATTACCATGAGCAAAGCAAACTGCTGTCTTTATTATGACTACATTTTGCCTTTAAATGGTTTGTGCAATATTTATTATCACTTAGTCATTTTTCAGCTTTGGTGTCTTTAAGTGACAGAGTGAAGAAGACTTGTTCTCGATCTAAGAATCTTTGATTTTCTATTCAATTTAAAGAAAGCCAACAATGCATGCATTACCATGAGCAAACTGCTGTCTTTATTATGACTACATTTTGCCTTTAAATGGTTTCTGCAATATTTATTATCACTTAGTCATTTTTCAGCTTTGGTGTCTTTAAGTGACAGAGTGAAGAAGACTTGTTCATGGCTTCCTTGATCTGCAACATGGATGTTGATTGTGGAAAGCTTCTGGTCTGCAAACCAGACTTAGATTGCGTGAAGACTCTGCATTATGATACAGAGGTTATTTTGAGCTTTAAACTTATTAACTTCCATTACATCAAATTTATTTCTTCTCAGTTTAATATTAAGGTTGTCATATTTTTCAACATCATCAAATTTATTTCCTTAAAATAATACAAGGTGTTATCATGTCAAGTTTATACTAAGATTTATATGCATAGGATTTAGCATATATCAAACTTAGACTGGTACCTTGGTTTTGAATACTGATCTGTTAATCAACTAATTATTCTGGTAGCTTCCTGGAGATTAAATTGTTATGATTAATGATTGTTTGTTATTTGACTTTGATTTTGACAGTTGAATTGTAATGCTGGAAACTCTGTCCATATTCATCCAGAGTTTACATTAAATACTTGCACAAGTGATGTTTCAACAACATACTTCATGGGAAACTCACCATTCCCATTTCTGGATGAATTTATATTATCCGTTGCCTCTGTTGGGAATATACCAGGTGATAGCTGCCAAATCATGTTTTATAGAAATAAATTGAACTATTAAATGAGTATGATTGTGTTTTACTGTTAAGAATTTCAGTAATTGTACTTGCACCGATGTGCATACTTTATTCTCAAAAACCTTCAGACTCCCATGATATCCATTGGTAGCAGCTTCATCCCACTTTCCCTTAGGCTTGGAGTCTGAGATGTTTTGTTAGAATATTAGAAAATATTTTATAATATTTATTATACTATATTAGAGTATGTTGAGTTATTTCCTAGGATTAATTTATATCATAGAGATATCTTAGAATATCTCATTATTATTATGATTTGTTCCTGATTTAGGATTTAGTCTATACTTCTCTATAGATAGAGATTAATATTGAGGCTTTTGTAATTAAGTTAGCATAAAGCTATTATCAATAATATTCAATCTCTTATTATTTTCTCTCCTCCTTTTCTCTAAAATCCCACAACTTCAATAGTGAGGATAAAGTTCTTGCAAATTTCATTTGTCTTTGAATTTTCTTGTTTTCTCAGCACAAGAAAAACTTGGGTACTTGTGACTTTGCATTGTTTATTTTTTTCATGAAAAAAAATAGTTCTTATCCCTGTGCCTACCAAATGCATTTTATTATTTTACTATTTCTCTAATCTCAACTGCTACATTGAAGTTTTAGTCGACTACTTGACTGCTCTTTCAAATGTAGACATAGTCTTCCTCTTGGCCTTATTTTAGAGTTGTCACCATGGTGTTGAATAAGTTTTGTTTGTTTCACAGTTTATTGATTGTACACAACTCACTTTTATTTGAACTTCTACATATTTGTTTAAGGTGTCACTAGATTATCAAACTTGCTTCTTGAGACTTCAGTTTAATTCTACTGACTGTGTTACTTTGCTGAATATGTAGGAAAAATTCATAGCTGGTATTTATTCTCTGAATTTGGACTGATGGTCTACAGCATGACAAAAAATAGATATTGCGAGCGAATTGGCAGACAACATAAGAGCAATAATGGTAATCTACCAGAAGTGCTTTTTTGTATGCACTTTTTTCTTTCTCCTGGGCCTACTTTTTGGCCACATCTGAATGATAAAGTTTCTCTGCTCTTGAATGAGTATTTGAATTTTTTGGTAGAGATTCCTTGTATTCTGATTATGACTGTAAACTTAGACTTTTATCATGTCTCAGCTGCAAGAAATGTGGTCGCATCTTGTCTTTCATTTTACTATGTTTTCTTTTATCTAATTGCAACTTACTAATACATTTGATATTTTCTTGTCCAGTGATATACGTTGTTGATCTAAGAAGGGCAGTGTATTATCAGAAATGTCACGATCCCGACTGCAGAGGTTAATATATTTACAGTGTTTGAAGACCCTTTTGACTTGCAATTCTTCACTCCCTTTTAACATGTTCGTTAATTAATGCATACAGGTTTCCGATCTTCCGACCGACTTATTCCAGTTCACGTGCTCTCCAATCGCTCAGTTGTTATTGGGTCATCTGGAATGTTAGATGATAAACAGACAGAAGGTGATGACTGCGGACATCAACCTGTTGATAACAACAACAAACCCAATTTTCTACAATACGAAGACACTGTTGAGGACAACTCCAGTGATTCTTGGTGGCTAGAAGCTATAAAAGTTGTTGAGGATGTGGAGAATAAGAAAACTGCAACCAAGCTAAGCACCAAGGTTAGTCCGTCTTAATTTTGCTTTCCAATGCTACAATTTACATGAAAATGGTCACTAGACTCCTGCATTTTCTTTGTTTAACAATAGGACTGAAGCCTTATTATTCCCTTTACCTAATGAGTGATGTAAGATGTGTCTACAAGCTCAGCTGGTGAAGACCTTTGCAAGTGGATGCAAGGGCGTGATAAAATCCTGCCTTCATCCCTGTGAAGTGAAAAATGACCCTTCTCGTGTAGGGGTGTTCACGAGTACGGATAAACCCGCGAATCCAGTCACCCAAACCAATCCAACCCACATTTTAACCCGACTCATTCAAGTTCGGGTCTAACTCGAACTAACCTATTTAAACCCACTCGGGTAGCGGATTTAACATTTTGAACCCGCAAATCCAACCTATTGACGTGGTATATATATTTTTGTTTACTTTTTTACTATTGATGTATAGTTAAAAAATTTATTTATTTTTTTATTATTGTTGTATAGTTAAAATTTAGTTGGATTATATTTGAGAATATGTTGGAAATTTAATTTATTTGATTGTTTTGTTGTGTTTGTAAATGTATTTTAAGTATTGAATGATATGTTGTGATATAATTTTATTATTTTTTAGATGTTCAAGTATTTAAATTTAATTGCATTTTTTGAAAATAAAAAAATAATTTTTCTCTTTATTACTCGTGAACCCAACTCAATCCGTTCATAATTGGGTTGATTTGATTCAGGTTTGATGTAGAAATCACAAATTAAAACTCAATCCAACTCAAATGAAATTGATCAGTTCGAGTATCAAGTTTGGTAAAAAATGACCCAACCCAACCTGTGTACACCCTTCTTGTGTGTGAGGGTGTGTATGTGTTCCTAGGTGAATGTGTTCTATTGGCACAAGCCAATTGTTTAATGAATCCATAGGTTTTCCTGCATCAAAATATCTAGCAAAACAGAATTAAAAGTATTTTAATCATTATAATGTTGCTTTTGTTTTTGTGGGTGCTTTTTGGTTAATTACTTTATACATTAGTGTAATTGCTTACTTCCTTATTATGATCCTCTCTTTTCTTTAAGTTTCATATTCAAGTAATTGCAAACATGATATCTTAGAAATCATACTATATGTCATTGAGTGGTTTGCACCAAATTGTTTATTAACTCGATATCGGCAAAAGTAAACTATCATAGACCATGATTGTGCTGAAGATGTTTAATTTGTCTTAATTGTTCACATGAGCATAACATTAAATATCAGTTTCATAAAATGTGTTCAAAGCAGGAGGAAATTGATGACGGAGATGAGGAGTGGTGGCTGGCTGTAGAAAGGACGGCATCCCAGGCTGAACTGACATATTTCAACTAGTTCAAGATTTTAGCAGCACAATTCATTTCGCCAATATTGTGCCTGATAGGGGTCTCAAGGATGAAACGATTTATGTGGCTCACTATTGTTGGATCAACAATTAGCTCCAAGGACTCGGTGATTGAAGCCAAGGGGTTTGTTGCACGTAAACGCAGCAAGCAACATAGAGAAGAGATCCTGTAACATTATCAGTTCGATTATAAGGTAGAAAATGCTTTTGCAGAATTTTCCAAATTAGTTTCACGCATTCTATTCATTACTTCGCTTTCTAGTTAAACGCAGTAAATGAGAATATAAATTTTTCCCCAAGTTTTCTCTATCATTTTGTAAAGGCCGTTCCCATTAGTAGTAAATAAAGTCTTTTTGTTGATTTATTTGAGGGAAAATTGGTTGCGATTTTACATACCACTCTTTATTTTATTTGTAGAACTTATCAATTATCTTGTGTTTTTGTAGATTTGGTGAATTTAAATCTACTGCTGAAAGCAGCAAAGTTTGGGAGAAAATGCATATAATGAGCTTTAAGATCGAAGGAGGAAAATGAAGGGTTGTAGGGACATGCAGAATGTTGCATGATTGTTGCACAATGCACCCATTTGGATCTTCTCATGCAGAAAACAATAGGAGGAACACAAGAGAGGATAACCAGAGGAGAGGGTGAATAATAAAGAAAGAAAAGAGAAGAAAAACAGAGAGGATGGTAAGGGAGATGAGATGGAGAGTATTTTGTCACTTGTAGACATTCCAGAGATAAAGTCAGACAATAACAAGTAAAACTCGAGTATCCTCTCCATGGACTCATCCTGAAATATTTCAAACAGAGTGAAACAAGTTTAATATTTGTTTTATTTTTTGTAAAATGAGGAGCATAACTATTGAGACCGATATCTCAATCTAAATAAGATCTATTTAAAAGGGTTAAACAATGGTTAAAGATCGAATCATCGACAAAGTGATTAAGATATTTATATATATACATGTTCTATACAACAAATTTTTTTTTTGACAAAATGTGTGGCACAATGTCGATATAATATAATGATATTATTATGTATTATTGACATTTTAAATTGAATTGTGTGATGTACTTGTGTTGAACATCGATACACTAATATATAGATATATTGAATTATTTTTATTTTTTCAAATTATTGTTAGTGTCATATATGTTGTGCTTTAGAAATTGGTGTATATAAATCAACATTTAATAGTTTAATAGTAGTTAAACCATAGCATCTTTTCAAGTTATATACAAGCTATCTCAATATATTCCATTAAGCATGAGCCAATTACTTTCTTAATTTCTTTTGTTTCTTATGAATATTATGGTTTATGGATTCTTCTTAAAGAAATGTTTCTAAATTTGTTGTTGGGATTGTAGTATAGATGATTATGTTTGAACCTATACATTTCTTACTTTATTTTGATATAATCCGATGTCGTTTATTTGATTTAGTTTATGGAATGTTATAAAGTGTATCTTGCACTGAATGTGCAAATTGCAACTTAGTGGTGGTCGGAGTGAGAGAGTAGTGAAGTGATAAGGGAAGTATAGAGTTTGATCCTCACTCTTGTCATAATATTAACATACTAACATTTTCTACGTACCAATAAAGTGTTGGGTAATTTTGTCCATCAACTCTTCAAGTTACAATTACCGCTTAATATACATGCTCCATCAATAATTTTGACATTTTGTAAAAATAATACATAAAGGAGTCTCAAAATAATGCATAAATTGTTCAACAATCAATACAATAACTTAAAAAATAGAATAAAAGTTCAACGTGGACATAATAGAGAATATCAAATTTCTTTAGTGGTGTTGGTTACAACATAAAAGGAAAAAAATTTCGTTATGAGTTTCATCTTTCATGTGTGGCATCATCAATCTTTCCTTTGTATTCCTCCTTAGAAGTTTTCTTTTGTATCCAGATTCTTTATTTCTGATTTCTTTGATTAGGATTTGGTTAGATATTTTTTGGTTTGTAGGGTTGCACTCAAGTTATATCGTCTAAACTTTTTTGTTTTTGTTCATTCTAGGCATGTCTTGTGCCTAAACTTTTTCTATTAATATTACTTTAATTTTTCAAAAATAAAAATAAAAATGAGAACAAAAAATGAACAACAGTGTGAGTTCAATATCTCTCTTCATATATTTCCTTTTGTCGATTCAACAATTGAAAAGGAAGAATTGTATGTTGAGAACATGCTCTCCAAAAATCAGAACGATCCAACATCAAATGAATGCGCAAATGATTGTTTTATTGAGATTGGTTCTACAAATATTTACATAAGTGACACATAATAAGTTAAAATATTTGAATTTTTCTCCACATAAGAAAAGAGCTCAAACAGTATATACGCATTTTACCTACTTTGAAATTAAGAGAATTGTAACACTAATATTTTCATCTTAGATATGTGTTATATTCAGAGGGGCCCCGAGGATGTATGACCAAATAGGGTACATATTATATTATATTATATTATATTATATTATATTATATTATATTATATTATATTATATTATATTATATTATATTATATTATATTATATTATATTATATTATATTATATTATATTATATTATATTATATTATATTATATTATATTATATTATATTATATTATATTATATTATATTATATTATTTTTTATTATATTATATTATATTATATATATATATTATTTTTTAGGCTAAAGTATTTACTAAACAATTTATTCTCAACCTAAAGTATAAAGACCAAATACATAAATTTTTATTTATCCAACTATCTCTTATGAAAAGGATTAAAGAGAGTATTTTATTATGTTATTGTATGGTAAATTTTTATGTTCCAATCTAATAGAAACCCTAAACCCTAAAGAAAAATAAAAAGAAAAACATCAACTCACTATCAATAATAAATAAGAGATAAATTTGTTATTTTTAGTGCAAAATTCGTCTGAATAGACATAATTAAATTTTCATAATTAAATTTTGGGCGTGCAATATAGAACATATGATCAAAATTTTAAATTTTGTTTTATATCGAAAGACTTAGGTCATTTTCTAT
>JBBPBT010000152.1:13343998-13369371 GCA_037974875.1 Cicer bijugum | reverse complement strand
TAAGATTCAAACAATATAGAACATATGATCAAAAATTTAAACTTTGTGTTATATATTGAAAGACTTAAGTAATTTTCTACGAAAACTAGAAGTTATGTTGTAAAAATCTTCAAACTTATTTGAAACAAGATAATCCTTATGATCTTGATAGTCAAATTATATTTTAACAATTGAATCAAAATAAAGTTATATGATAATGAGTTCCGTTAAAACATTTTATTATTTTCTTAACACTTGCATATCTAATAGAATAATATTAATTATCTTTGTTAATGTTGCATCTGCTAAGATGAGTTTTTCAAAATTGAAATTGTTAAAAAATTTATTCACAATCTACAATATCGTAAAATAAATTAAATAGTTTAACGTTGATGTCAATTGAAATAATTTTTTTAAAAGAATATTGATTCTAAACAAATTACTAATGATCATGAGGTAAAAATGATCTTTTAACTTTTATGTTGAAGACAGTCAATATATATTACAAAAAAAAAATAGACACAAACTCATCACTTCCACTGATCATGTAACACCCCGATTTTTAACAGTGCGGGTGCATTTTTTTTTTCAACAAAAAAAGGTCTTACTAAAATAATTTGTCGTGACACAAAACGACAATAATCTTAAATAATTACATCATATATATATATATATATATAAACTGGCTAAAATAGTTTTTGAGACGATAATTCAAAATATATAAATAGAAAAAATACACCGAAGTTATGAGACCTATCAGACATCGCTCATACCCCTGGAGTATTCTCGACAGACACCTGCACCAAAGTACTGCTCCAAGAATGCTATCTCCCCATAGTCACGTCAAAAAAATGGAACATGGACCCACCAAATGACAGTATATGTTATAGATACAATCATCCCAATCCAAAATAAGTACAATCACCAAAGAAAGACATTAAATCCCTATACACAAGACTAATATGATCATACACTAGCAACTACAATAACATGGGTGACCTCCACACACTCCATGAACATTATTTTTAGCATGCATCTGAAGTCTACTTTCAGCATGCCTCTAGTGAACAATGACTTTAGCATGTCTCTAATGAACAATAAATGTAGCATGCTTCTAATAAACAATATTTTTGAGTATGCCTTTGAAGTCTACTGTTCAAGCATGCCTCTGAGTCTCATGTTCTACTAGTTTAAATAATTACAGCATGTTCCAGAATGTTGCCTCTAATAAGTAGCCTCTGAATTTGCACTAACTCTGATAATGCAACAAAAGTGAAATTGCTCATGTCACTAATTCTAAGTCACACATATTTGACTTTGACAAAATTATTCAAGCAACACAAGATCTGACTCAAACAATCAAGTCAATGATTCCGATGGAGAAAAGTCAACGAATGTGACTGAAGGTCAAATGCTCTAATAGATTGAGCAACATACTTAATTGGACTTAGTCGTATCCTTATTTCTAAAGATCCAAGAACAAGTTCAAAATTGTTCTCACCCAAATAAAATCAAGTGTATGAAGGAAGACTCAAGTGAATCAATTTACAAACGTAATATGAACAAATGCACATAATATATTTCTAGAAGAACTGTTCATATCAGATTTGAAAATAAAGAATTGACTAAGGGTCATATTATCAAACATATTTTTTAGAATAATATTTGGAAGAAATATTTATTGACCAAGCTGGTATGAAGACACAACTCAAAATTCACAAGTGACTAAAGTGAAGTCTTGATTTTAACTATAAATAAATACTCAAGGCTGAATAAGAATTCAACGAACCAACAAACTTAGAAATCCTAAAAAACCAAAGTTATTAAGAAAAACCTCAAGAGCTAAACTTGTCGAAGTATTTAGAATTTAAGGTTTTAAGTTCTAGCATAACACTCATTCAAAGTAAAATATTCAAAGTGTTGTAGTGTGGGAAAATCATTGTATCAAATCTACTTATTAGAAGCAAAACCAAACCATTTTCTAACTCATTGTAACTTAGTTCAATATTGGCTTTAGTGTTCCTTATGCAATCTATGGATCTCAGGTTGTGTTGAGAAGACTTGACTTGTAGGGTCAAGTGGGTAGTTTGCCTCTAACAATTTATTAATTTCAAATTGTGTAGAGAAGACTTGACTTATAGGATTAATGTGTGGTTTGCCTTAAAATGTATGTAGGTTCACAATGATTTGGGAAGACTGACTTGTAGGGTCATGTGTTGTATAATTCAAAGTTTTTAAATTAGTTGATAAATCCTTTTGTGTGACGAGACTGGACGAAGCTACTAAGTTGGTGGTGAACCAGGAGAAAATCTTGTGTGTTGTCTTTACATCTATATTATATGTTTTACTATTTCCTCTAATTAGTAAAATTGTATAAGTCGTCAAATAAGAATTAGAATTAAGAAAAGAGTTTTAATTTAGACAAACACAATTCAACCCACTTTATCATGTTTGTGCACCTTCATATAGTGCCTCTATGAAAATAATTTAGCTCTCATAAACCATTCTGAGACACCTGTTTGCATGGATTGGGTATAAGCCCTGTGAGATAGTGGTGTTGGTGATCAACGTCTCATCTATACTTCAAAAAGTAAACATGTGGAATTTTATGCTTTTGTGATTCTTGTCTAACGGTTTATTTTGCTTCAAGTTTGGACCTTTTAATGGCTACCTCGCAAAAATCCAAAACAAAGATGGTGACAGTTTTTTCTTCATCACATATATCCCTCCAAAAGATATTTTGTGTCATCGTCATTGTTCCATTCATAGGTGAACATATAGTATGCTTCTATTTCAGCATGTATAGAACTATTCAAGTTTACCTACATCTTTCTCCAAAATGTAGTGCTCCATTCCCCTTGATATGTCAATGTGTGACCTCCATCACCATCCTCCAAGAAAAGTGGCTTGGACTTGTAACTTCGAAATTCATTTTCACCAGAATCATCAGAGACATGGTCACCCATTATCATATCATCTAAATACTTGCCTATAAGTTAGTGAAACAAGTCACACTAGATAAACCAATTTGCTAACGTTGATTTTAGTTTAAGTGTAAGCATCAATTCACTTGTAGAAATTCAAAGATCGAGTAAATTTGACATTCTCTTTCTCAAGATGTAATTAAATGGATTTGGTTTAATTAAAAGCACATTCAACATCACTACATATAATACAAAACAATATTAACAAATGCATGATAAAACAATAAGAATCTTAATCATCAAGTTACATTATTCAAACTTTAAGTTTATAGGAGTATAAAAGTCACCTACTAGCGCAAGAATAAGAGTATTTAGTCACTGTGATTTATTATTCAACAAACACCCCAACGGTCTCCACTTTTACATAAGACCTTCCTACAATCAACTTTCTTAAGATTACCTCAATTGTCGAGCTCCAATTCTATCTTGATGTTACAACATTCATCCCATATTTGCGACTAAGTGTGCTACAACATATTAACGATTATCATAATCATATAAAAATGTCAATAATATCAACAAATTCATCAATATAAACTTAATCCTTAGCTATAACCTTACCATCTAACTTCTCATTACTAGTTAATTATTAACCTAATCAATCATTATAACTTAATATAATCAATAAATCCAAATATTCTAATCAAATATTATTAATTTAATCAATTATTCACATCACCTAATAGATTAATCTACAACTTAATTAGCAATTTTCCACTTCTATTCTTAAGCTAATTGATCATCTAATCAATCATAATTGGCTAATTCATAACTTAACTATTTTCAACTTCTAATTCTTAAGCTAATAAATTATCTAGCCATTCCTAACCAGATAATCCTAGCTTATAACATACTAAACTCCAATTTATCATTATAATCCATTATTACCGTCCTCATAATCAGTTATTCTTTAACTTCAATATTTTTTGATTTCTGGATATTAAATTAATAGATTCATCTTCTCTCACTAATTGGTTATTCTTCGTTTATCTTAGTCCTAATCAATTGATTATCCATGTATGATTGTATGGTCAAGATTTAACCCTCTCATTATAAAACGTCTCTTATTTGATGCTCCATATATATATATATATATATATATATATATATATATATATAACTAATTCATGAACTAATCGAGTCAAATTACACACAACTCAAGTTCGACACATTTGGTTTACGAACCAATTTCAACGAGCTAGTTATCAAATCAAGTCTCGAACTATTTTTGAGGTGATTTGATTCATTGTCAACTAGCAGAAAGTATGACTACTTGCGATTGAGAATAATTCTAATAGGTGAATGAATCAATAAGATTACAATTTATCTAAATGATCGAGCGTATATGAACAAACAAAATCGGAATCCATTTAGAATTGTCAAAATTTTGAGTGTTTAAGGATTTGTGAGAAATAACTTACCAATTTAAAAACCTACAAATTTCTAAAGTTAAAACTCTTTTTGAAACACTCTGATTTTTAAAAGTGATAGTGTATTTTGTTTCGTAAAATAAACAAAAAATGTTTGAAACTTTAGCCAAAATTGTTCTTGCATAAGATTTGTACAAAATTTTTCCTTCCTTTTAAAGAACGTTTGCAGAACGACGATCAAAGGGATAACACATTTTGTCAACTAGATATTTAATCTGACATACAATGAAATCCAACAATTAATAAAAACATAAGCAAAACCTTTGAGAGTATAATATTTTTTATTTAGAATAAATATATACTTAAAAACTAATAGAGAAGTAAAGACTTTGCAAAACCCTTAAATTGATCTTTACAACTATTAGACAAAGACTACTTGGTATTGGAGATCTACCGGTGACATAAAATTCAAAGGCATCTTATCATCATTCTAAGTCATGACTATGCTACGCCTCCATCGTAATCGTGATATCTATGTATTCGTTCTTTTAAAATTTTGGGCGTTCCACATAATCCAGAACAACAATAAAGAATAGCCAATTCAAACCAACATATATAAAATATTTATAGAAAAAACATACATTTACATCACATAACATGTACAATAAAACACATTCCACATAACACATTCTCATAGCATAATATGCAACATTTCATACACCATCCCAAGATAACAAATTAATTAATAAACCAATTAAATGCATCATATACTCTAATTGTCCAACATAATGCACCACATACCCTAACTTGAATATATTTGTTTCCCTCTTGGAGAATTTGTCCACCCTAGGACATAATTCACCCTAAAACTATAATATTTATCATAGGATATAGTCCACAAAAGATTCGAGTTCACCCTAAGATTGGAAATATCCCCCTTAAAATATCACTTATATTCTCCCATGGAAGTACATGTTCAGTTCTACTAGTTTTGCCTGACCAGTATGCGTCTCTCGTGACACTATTCCAAATCCACGATTTGAAAACCCATCAACCAAAACTATGAAACCCTTGATTCCCGAGATTCATTGTCATACATATTCACACGTATGCACATAATGACCACACTTAGCAAAAATATAAAACATGATGAATATTTGCATATCCACACATATTCATATATGTACACCAACACCAAAACCCTTCAAGTATACACATACATTCATATACAACAATTCATTCAAAAAAATTATCAACGTCTTTGCATTGTGTGTGTTCAGTATGAAATTTTGGTTTATAAAATAACACTCTTTATTTGTTTGAATTAACTATGATTTTCAATGACTTTCTATTTTATTTTTCAGTATTTATATACAAAGGTAATAATTGAAATCAAATTAGATAAATATAATTAGAATGACATTTTTGAATTTTTTTTTTCAAGAGAAACAAGTTGATCTTCTTTCAATGATGAAAGAGAGTGTAAGCATTCCAAATAGGGTTCTCCCCCATTTTAATTTAGTAAAGGTTCAAAACACAATTGTTGCTAAAGATCTTGAGTAGGTCAATTATGTTACCGTAACATAACACAATGTTCTAATAACAAGTTCAAGATTTGTCAAGTATTGATTTTAAACTTTTGCTTCTTGTATCATAAAACTTATCTGGATTGTTTAAGAAAAAAGAAATAGGGAAAATTTCATTTATCTCCCCTTATGTCTCCTTAAATAACACTTGCATCCCCTCTAGTTTTGAAAATGCATTTATCTCCCATGTAAATACTAAAAAAATTATGCATAAAATTTTTATAGTAAATGACAAGAATAAATGTAAGTGCGATAAAAAAATATTTGATGCAGTTTTTTTAGTGAGTATAAAGGAGGTGAATGCTTTTTCAAAACTAGAGGGGGTGCAGATGTTATTTAAAGAGAATTTAGGAGAGATCAATACAATTTTCCCAAAGACATAATCATTAAATTGTGGAGATTAATATAATTATTTGACATTTAAAAAAATATAAAATATATTAATTTGGTCTTAAATAATAACTTTGCTTCAGTGTGTGTTAGAAAAGTAAATTAGAATAATATTTCTAATAATAGTATTTCAAAGTTCGTAAAATATGATTATATAACTTGAAACAAGCACCTTCAAAGAGAAAAGTAAATGTCATTGCACATTTGCCTACGATGACTTTTAATTATGGGGCCTATTCCATGTTCTTAGGATTGTTTAACAGCTTGCAATGGTATATGCATTAGCTTTGTTAAAACAATATTGAGATCTGCAATAAGAATTAATCAACAAAACAGAAAACTAACAATTGCAAAACTAAAAATTAAAACGAATAATGTTCTTCATTTCAATAGAAAATGGAGAATGTTCTTGAACATAACTGAAAACACAAAAAATGGAGAATGTTCAACGTTCCCCTTTCTTCAGTTTTGAAAAACAGTTTTCAAATCAAAGTAAAACTTAGAATGAAGAAAGACAAGGGAAGAATAACACCCAAATTTACGTTTTCAACCTCAATTAATGAGACTAACGTCACGGGCAAGCAAACAAGACAATCCACTATTGAAATTTGAATTTACAAGATTAAGTCACTTCAACATTGTTCTCCTAGTATTTATCACTGTTGAGACTCAACAATACTAGTCTTTACTTTCACAATCTCTCTTTTTTCTCCCTTAATCTCCTTTCTAATTTCCTACGAATCTAAAATTGCATATCCCTCTCTCTCAATAAAAATTTAGAAATTACAACAACATAGTTGAGGCAGTTTTCAGCTTTATTTATATGATTCAAAAGCAAATTGACTCAACTAACTATAACCACCTTTGTCATAATTGAATTGACCAAAATCAGTTATAATTAACACTTTACCATAACTAACATTAGTTATTTTATTTGAGACATATATTCATAATTTTCCACCTTGACTCAATATCAGAATAATTCAATCATTGTATTTGCTACCATTTCCTCAGGTTTACTCTTTGTCGAAGCCAACTATGTCCAAGTAATGCTTGAACTTAGTTTCTGAGAGTGATTTTGTGATGGCATCAGCAGGGTTGTCCTCAGTTGCAATCTTCTCCATTGAAACCTACATTGAATCCATCACATCTCTTATAAAGTGAAACTTAACATCAATGAGTTTAGACTTATTATGATACACTTGATGCTTGGATAAGTGTATTGCACTTTGACTATCACAATAAATTGAAACACAATTATGATTTATTCCTAGTTCACCAATCAGTCCTTTCATTCATGTTGCTTCTTTAACACCTCCAACAAGAACAATGAATTCAACTTGAGTTGTAGATAGAGCTATCACTGACCGTGTACTTTCTCTCCAACTTACAGCAGTCCCATATAGAGTGAAAATATAACCAGAAATTGATTTTCTAGTGGCCATGTATCCAGCGTAATCTGAGTCCACATATCTTTTGATTGGTTCCTTGTCATGATAAGTCTTTTTGAACTTTAGTCCGGTTGTCAGGGAGCCATTTAAGTACCTCATAATCCACTTGAGTGTTGACCAATGCAGTGCTCCTGGATCAGTAATAAATCTACCAAATTTGACCTGCTGCAGATCATTCCATATATTATGCTGCCAACTCCACTATCATAAGGAATGGTACTCATTCTTTGTCTTTCCTCATCAGTTTTAAGTGAGTCTTGCATAGAAATTTTGAAATTTTATCCCAAAGGAGTAGTAACATATATTGGCTCATGCATTCAATATTTAGTGACAACTTTCTTCAAGTAGACAAATTGTGAATGAAATATTCCCCCTTCATTCTGTTTCTTTTTATATCCATACCTAAGATTCTCCTGGTCTCTCCAAGTTCTTTCATCTCAAACTCATTACTAAGGTCATCTTTGAGCCTCTTAATATGATCTTTACTTGAGCTTGCAAGAAGAATATCATCCATATAAAGTAGTAGGTAAGTTGGAAAACGATCTTGACCTTCCTGATAAGCTAAAGAATGTTCTTGAGTTGGAGAATGTCCTTTTTCAACTTAGAAATTTGATTTTCCAAATTCAAAATAGTTATCTTTAATAAGTCATAATCTTTTTCATATTTTAGCTTTCTCGCGAAGTTCACAAAAATCTTCTTATAATTGATCAGGAGAAAGTAAATGTTCAGATTTGTCGTCATTTACCTCATACTTATGATTTTTGGTCATAAGGCACAAGTTTGACATGTCTTAGGTGACGAAACTTTCACTTGATATGTCAATATACTTCCAAACTATGTAAGTCATTTTTTCTTTCTTGTCCTTATTACTCTTTTTGTCATTTTTCTCCATCTTTTTTAGAAGTCCATGCATTTTGGTCTAATGTGTTCAAATTTTCCACATTCATAACATATTACAGAGTTGTTGACCTTTTTGCTTAATTTATTAAACTTTTCATTGAATTTTTTATTCTTGTTTAAGTTTTTCTTGAGAAATTTGTTTTACATTTTGACAAAAGAACACATCTCTTCACCACTCGAATCATGTCCTTCCAACTCACTATTGTCAAAACCGTCATCCTTTTTATCAAATCTTAACCAATCTAAACACAAACACGATCTATTCAAATAAGACTAATCATGTTTCTATGGTATACAACATACAATCTCAAACACTCGCACAATAATCACGATAACATCAAAGAAGCTCGATAGGTCACATCACCTTAACATACAACTCCCAAATGTTCACTTAAATTCCAAAAAAATCCCCAAGAATTAATTAACACTTAAAACTCTATCTACCTTTAAAGACTAATAAAAAACATTTAAATATATTTTTATAATTTTGATACAAAACTATTGTAAGAGCGCCTCAAATATTCACAGACCAAAACAACTATGTTATCAATATGTTATATTTATTTACCAATCTTCAAATCTAGACTTTATAATTTCAATCAAACGATGACCTCCGATGCCCTGACTGACAGCAAGATTACTTGACTAAAGGGAATCCTGCTTGTATATATAATAGCATAGCATCCCATTACAGAACAACGTGCAAATTCATCTACTTCTCATGGCTAATTTCTCTAATCAACAAATGCCGTATGAAAGCAAATATAAGTAAGGAGTTAGGACAACAAGGAAGCAACTGAGGAAAAAATTACTTCCAATATTATTGATTAAATTCAACAAAAATTACACAACCTGATTGGCATCTGCATGGAACATTTTTACCCTGCATTCACCACTGTACACAATCATCATTGGCCAATGTCAAACAAGCCATACAAAAATTCATGCAAGATGTTTCATTTTAGCATTCATTTTGGTGCGTTTGCTTTGTTTTTTGTTGCTTTGGATGATTTCTTGGAAATAGTATATCATTCAGCTGTCTCTCTGCACTGTATTCTGACGTAGCCTGCAAATATATGATGATGTATTAAGTGCAAATAATTAGGAAAATTCGAAGCATTAAATAAGTTGTAATTTCATGCACATAACAGAAGCTCTCTATTATGAAAGTAGTTGTCAAGCAAACGAAAACAAATAATTGTATTTTTGGTCCCCTATTTTATTACTCTCATGAAAATAGTCCCTTTATTTTAAAATCGAACTTCTTGATCCCACAATTATCACATTTGTTACTGTTAGAATATTAGAAAATATTTTATAATATCTTATAATATCTTTTATATTATATTAGAGTATCTTGAGTTATTTTCTATGATTAATTTATAATCATAGAGAATCTTAGAATATCTCTCATTATTATTATGATTTATTCCTAATTTAGGATTTAGTCTATGTTTCTCTATAAATAGAGATTAGTATTGAGTCTATTGTAATAAAGTCAGCATTAAGCTATTATTAATAATATTCAAACCCTTATTATTTTCTCTCCTCATTTTCTCTAAAATCCCACAACTTCAACATGGTATCTAGAGCCTATTTTGATCCTCCTTGAACGATATCACCTCTATTCCGCTGTCGAGTTCCCAACAATTAGGGAATATAATTATAGTTTCTCTTTTCCAACATTCCGACACGTTTCACTCGATTTCCATTCAATTTGCTACTATCGCCGCTACCACTATTTCCGGCAAATTTTTCTGCAAATAACAGTCATCTCCATATCAGGTCATGCCTGAAAGCGCGTCGTCAAAAACCGTCACACGCACTGCAAATTTCTGATGCGAGTAGATCTGTCGCCACTGCCGTCTGCTACTGCCTGTCGTTGCTGCTGTCCTGTCTGCTACTGCTGCCATCTGCTGTTGCTGCATGTTGTCGCTGCTGGAAAAGTATTCCAACAAATTTTCTGAAACAACCATTGTCTCTTCTGTTTTGGATTCGTTTTCTCACTCCGTTGATCGATCATGGCTTCGTTTCATTAGAGTTGTGCTGCTTCCTCTTTAGTGTTTGTCATGCAATTTAGTTCTTACTAATAGATTATAATAGTGGCTTTTATTCCCACCGACGATCATTCCGGTGGTGTCCCTTTTTCCACAGATGAATCATATTAGTGATGACTTCTTTTTTCATTGATGGTTATTTTGACGATATCTTTTATTTTCATGACTCACACTTTAGCATGACAATTTGTCCTAGATGCACTGGCCCTATCTTTGTCCCATATGTACTGGCCTTGCCTTTCTCTCCTTGAAGCATGCCTCTCTCTCCTTGAAGCAAATTCAAGTTTAAATATTTTGAGTCTCTGATATTATTGGTTTGAAGCTTCCAAATGCAGTTTTTTAGAAGGACGGACCTTGCTTTGTTCAACTGCTTGCCATGAATTTCTCTCATGCTGATGATCATTCCAGCTATCTGGCTTTGCTGTATTTATAGCAATTCTCTCCGACTTCACCTGCATCCTTGAGTTGCCTTTCCATCTTTTTTTAACTATTTTACGGAGCAAAACATTGTTTTCTTGTAACAAGCTAAAATTTAGTAAGCTTTAGCTTGAGGGGGAGTGTTAGAATATTAGAAAATATCTTATAATATCTTATAATATCTTTTATATTATATTAGAGTATCTTGAGTTATTTTCTATGATTAATTTATAATCATAGAGAATCTTGGAATATCTCTCATTATTATTATGATTTATTCCTAATTTAGGATTTAGTCTATGTTTCTCTATAAATAGAGATTAGTATTGAGTCTATTGTAATAAAGTCAGCATTAAGCTATTATTAATAATATTCAAACCCTTATTATTTTCTCTCCTCATTTTCTCTAAAATCCCACAACTTCAACAGTTACAATTAATTTTGGTCTCAACCCATAACTTTGACCCAAAAATAGTGATTTTTAGCCCAAAATTGGTGGATTATTGACCCTAAAAGTTCTCTTCCAATTTACAATTGAAGATAATTAATTACCATTTTGGGACCAAAAAACACCATTTTAGGGGTAAAAAATCTAGGGTGGGACTAAAACTACTACAAATATAACAATTAAGGGACCAAAAAGTTCAATTTTAAAATAGGGGGACTATTTTTGTGAGTGTAATAAAATAGGGAACTAAAAGTGCAATTAAGCAAAAACAAAAAATACACACCCCCAAATCTAAACACATTGAGTGGAGCAATTCACAAAACTATAGAGTTTTGAAAAATGAAATTTAGAATCGTTTGAGATGTCAACTTTATTGCCTTTAACTAAACCCTAAATCTGAAAGAAAAAACATTATCTAGGTTGAATTTGTAAATGGGGGTATAAAAAGGCATAAAGGATATCAATATATCACAACTTATATAAAGGCATTTAAATTTGTAATTATGAAAAACAACTGATGTACCCTTTTCTTGAATCCAAATCTCAGTGTTTGAACTTGAGTTCCTGAACAAACCCGTAAGTCAAACCCAAGGGAGTCCACACAAATAAGTTGTGCCTCCTGCAATAATTGCAATCAGTTTATCATTGACTATAACATAGCAAATGTACTAATGCTTGTTCATATGTGTTCTAAGGACAATGGAACAGTTGATAACAAAGGTAATGAACTTCTCAAATGGTATTTAATCAATGGTTTAAATATGTTCTTAGTCCCTGCTAATATACCATATTTTTGTTTTTAGTCCCTGCAAAAATATTTTTTTTGTTGAGTTCCTACAAATCTATTACTTTTTGCTTTTGGTCCTTGGTTTTTTGTTTTAGTCCTGCAAAATATATTCATATTAGAGTTGGTCCCTGTAATATGTAGAATAATTGGTTTTAGACCCTCAAGATAATGACTGAAAATGAAATTACGGGGACCAATTTCAATATGAAAAATTTTGCAGGGACTAAAATAAAATATCAAGAACCATAAACAAAAAATGATTTGTTTGCGAGGACTAAATACAAAAACATTTTTGCAGGGACTAAACAAATAATAGTATATTTGCACAGACTAAAAGCATATTTAAACCTTAATTAATCATTGCTATTTTCAAGAAAGACAGATGTCTTTTTACAAGTCACAGTTTCTCATTTTTAAAGATAGCGCTACAGACATTCTTATTCTTCCATCTATAGAAGTGAAATACTGTAGAATCAGATATTGCATTAACTTTTACTTTTGGTTGTAATTGAATGAGAAAACTTGCTTAATGATTCTAAACCAAATACAGCAAATTTGCTCAAAAAACCATTTAACTGCGGCCGCTAGCAAGAAAGATATTTAGAAAAAACTACCCAACAAAAGTGCATCAAAGAAAACATTCCAAGAGTTTATGTATTACCTCCACTTGAATACTCTTGCATCTCCAACAGAGAGACTTAAGGGCTTGCAAGGTCTTTTCTCCACCAGCTTTCAAATGAGATATAATTTTGGAAGATGACCTTGCAATAGCATCGGGTTGAGCTTTCATGTAGTCTTCTAGTTCAAGAACAATCTGCACAGAATCAGAAAGAAAAAAAAAAATTAGTTTCCAACAATGAAAAGATCTAGATAACATTTGATCTAATGCTTTCCAATGCAATGTTCTTATATGCACACGCTTTACCTTGGGATAGGTCATTAACCTCAGTTCTTACAATGAGCCAGCAAATAGGATCGGTGATTTTCAGCTAATTAGCACAATTACAAATTATCTGTGTGCATATTTGTGTAACGATTCTAACCAATTGAGTTATAACATAGAGAAACTATCTGAAGTTGTTGCAGGAGAAAAATACCATTGGCATCAAAATTTCAGGTCAATATTTATAAAATCTTTAAAGAAAAGCTGTTATGGCTTTTTCTGTATTTTTCCCTTTTAAATGAAATATATCCATTATTTGTTAACTAACTATTTGTTAACTAACTAAGTACAATTACCAATTAAAGAAGTAACTGTTGGAAATAGTTAGTACTTAATTGAAATTGGGGAACTGAATTCTTTATTGAATTTAAATAGAATGCGAGTTTACAATTCTGTTTGGGCAGAATTGATAAACGATTACAAGAATATCCACTCCAAGAATTTGAGAGCTTGGTCTCTCCCTTTCCAATAACCACTCAGAATTTTCCTGCCCTCCTTTCTCTAATTTCCTACTTTTATTTGTTCCATAACTGCTGTACAGCAGCAGTTAAAATTGACACTAACTGCCTAAATAAAAAAATAACTGTATTATAAATTCAGTTCCCATTTAAAATTCTAACTCTTGACTCTCCTCTTATAATATTTAGTTATAAGAGGCCTAACAATACTCCCTCCCAAAAGAGTCACCTTGTCCTCAAGGTGAAAAGAAGGGAATTGCTCCATAATAGTCTCAACATGTTCCCATGTTGCTTCAAAATCTGGTAGGTCCTTCCACTGAATCAAGACTTCTGCTATGCCACTGGGAGCGTTACGGACATCTTGTACAGCAGCTGGAGTAACTTGCAATTCTAGTTCCTCTGACAACATAGGTGGCAAAGGTTGAGGGGTAGCTGAAGAAGAGATCGCTTTCTTAAGTAGGGAAACATGAAACACTGGATGTATCTTACTCTCTGGTGGAAGAGCTAACTCAAATGCAACTGCTCCAATCTGTTTTGAAATCTGATATGGTCCATAAAAACGAGGACTTCATTTCTCATTTCTCTTCTTAGCCAAAGACCGCAATCTGTAGGGCTGTAATTTTAAATAAACCCAATCTCCAACCCCTAGTGAAATAGGACGCCTAGACTGATCAGCGTACTTTTTCATCTGATTCTGAGCTGTGACCAAATTGTTTTTTAGATCATGCAACATTTGGTCCCTATCTTGTGTCATGATGTTAACTTCTTCAACAACCGAAGGAATAGTAGTCCCTTTTAGGAGATGAGGTGGGTCTCGACCCTATAGTGCCTTAAAGGGGGTTAATTTTAGAGAGCTGTGATAATTGGTATTAAACCAAAATTCTGCCCAACTTAGCCACTTTGGCCATTGTTTAGGCTTAGTGCCTGTGAGGCATCTTAAGTATGTTTCCAAACACCTATTGACTACTTCGGTTTGTCCATCTGTTTGAGGATGGTAAGCAGAGCTAAATTTGAGTTTCGTACCCGCCATTTTGAACAACTCCGACCAAAAATGACTTAGGAAAATCTTATCTCTGTCAGACACAATAGTAGAGGGGAAACCATGTAACTTTACTACCTCTTGAAGGAAAACTTCAGCAACATCTTTTGCAGTGAAAGGATGGCTAAGTGCTAGAAAATGAGCATATTTAGTCAATCTGTCCACCACTACGAGAATGACATTTTTACCTTGAACCTTAGGTAATCCTTCAATGAAATCCATAGATATATCAGCCCAAACCTGATTGGGTATAGGTAGTGGTTGAAGAAGGCCTGCTGGAGACAAAGCTTGATATTTGTTCAGTTGACACACCTCACAACTGGCCACATGCTGCTGGATATCTTTTCTCATGCCCTCCCAATACACAACCTCAGAAATTCTTTTATAGGTTCTAAAAAAACCAGAATGTCCCCCCACTGCTGAGTTGTGAAATTCTTGTAGCAAAATGGAAATCCTTGAAGATCCTTTTGGTAGCACCAATCTCCCCTTATAGAGCAATTTTTTATTTTGAAATGTATAGCCTGGATGAGCATTATGATCTTGGATTAGATCATGTATCAAATTTTGTAACTTAGAATCTCGATAAGTTTCGGACTCCCAATCTTCCACCTCTTCAAAGTGAACTGAAGACAAAGCTGCAAATGTCATCTTTCTAGAAAGTGCATCAGCCACACCATTTTCTTTTCCAGGCCTATAATGGATTTCAAAGTCTAGTCCCATGAGTTTTGCTGTCCACCTGAAATATTCTTCACCCAATACTCGTTGTTCTGTTAGAAATTTTAGGCTTTTCTGATCGGTGATGATGATGAAATGCCTTCCTAGCAGGTAATGACGCCACTTTTGAACAGCCATCACAATAGCCATCAACTCTCTTTCATAAACTGACTTAGATTGTGCTCTGTCTGATAATGTTTGGCTAAGAAAAGCCACTGGTCTCCCTTCCTGCAACAAAACTGCACCCAAGCCCTTGTTAGATGCATCAGTTTCTATGGTAAAGGTTTTAGAGAAATCTGGAACAGTGAGTGTTGGCAATGTTGCCACCAATCTCTTGAGTTGTTCCAAGGCAGCTTGGGCTTCACTATTCCATTGGAAGTTGTCTTTCTTCAAAAGTTGGGTCAAGGGCCTAGCAATCTTTCCATAATCTCTAACAAATCTTCGATAATACCCTGTCAGCCCCAAAAATCCTCTTAAGGCCTTGATGTCCTTGGGTGTTGGCCAATCTAACATAGCTTCAATCTTTTTTGGATCTGCTGCAACTCCACCTGCGGAGATGATATGACCCAAATACTCTAATTGAGTCTGCCCAAAAGTGCATTTTTTCTTGTTGGCAAATAATTGATGCTCTTTCAACAAAGCTAGGACAGCCCTTAAATGCCTTTGGTGTGCCTGTTTATCTGTACTGTAAACCAAGATGTCATCAAAGAAAACCAACACAAACTTTCTCAAGTACGGCCTTAACACTTCATTCATAAGGGATTGAAAAGTTGAAGCGGCATTCGTAAGTCCAAAAGGCATGACAATAAACTCATAATGCCCTTCATGAGTTCTAAAAGCTGTTTTTGGAATATCTGCTTCCCGCATCCTAATTTGGTGATACCCCGATTTCAGGTCCAATTTTGAAAAGATCGATGCGCCTCCCAATTCATCAAGCAGCTCGTCAATAATAGGAATAGGGAACTTATCTGGTATGGTTATCTTATTCAAAGCCCTGTAATCTACACAAAAGCGCCACCCGCCATTTTTTTTTTCACTAAAATGATTGGGCTAGAATAGGGGCTAACACTTGGTCTAATTATACCAGAATTCAACATATCATCTACTAATCTTTCTATTTCATTTTTCTGATAGTGAGGGTACCTATAAGGCCGTATATTGGGAATATTGGCACCTTCCTTCAAGATAATAGCATGGTCTTGCCTTCTAGTAGGGGGTAACCCTTGAGGTTCTTGAAAAACATCACCATATTCTTCTAAAATAGCCGCTGTCCATTCTGGATTTTCATCTGTAACTGCAGTTTCGGCTTGTAGTTGATGGTATTCCACTAAGAATCCTTGGCCTTGATCATTTAACGCTTTCAAAAGGGACTTTAGAGATGCTACAGCTCTAGTTAAATCAGGGTCCCCTTTCAAAGTATGATAACCATTTCCACTAGGAATTCTAAGTGTTAACTCACGGAAATTGGCTCTAATTTCTCCCAGACCAGCCAACCATTCCATCCCCAACACTACATCCACTCCTCCAAGATCAAAGACATAAAAATCTTGTTGCACTTTGAGTCCTTGCATCACCAATTCTAATTGAGGACAAACTCCTCCACAATCAAGTTTTCTCCCATCTCCTACTTCCACCGTGTATATGGAGGTTGCAAATATTTGCAAATTATGTTCCTTCACAAAAGTGGCTGAAATGAAATTATGTGAAGCTCCACAATCTACAAGGACCATAACATGTTCCTCACCAATCCTTCCCCATAACTTAATGGTTTTCTTCGAAGTGAGACCAGCAATGCTACACATAGACAATTTGAGGTCTTTCAATTCTTCCTCCACTTCCACTAGATTCGGTTCCTGCAATTCACATTTCTCATCTTCCTCACCCAAAACCAGCACGTGCAACTGTTTGTTAACACACACATGGCCTGGACTAAACCTCTCATCGCAGCGAAAACATAATCCCTTCCGTGATTTCTCTTGCATTTCAGCCTCGGTTAACCTTCTGAATCCTCTGCCTCTAAAAGTTCCAAGAGGCTTTGCAACACTTCCTTCCCCTGAAGAACTTCCAACTCCAGACATTGTAGTTTGTGTTTGTTGCTTTACCCCGGGTTCCCATGTCACCGTTCTAGTATTATTGTAAGTTCTCATTGGTTTACCCCCAAAATTCGCAGAATTGCTACCCTTGGTGACTAAATTGTTCTTCTCATCAACTCTTTGAGCAAAGTCCATTAATTCTGCAAAAGTCTCCACTGGATGTAATTTTAATTCTGCTCTTATCACTTCCTTAAGTCCATTCAAAAAGATTCCTTTCAAATATGCGGGTTCTGCACATTTGAGTGGGCTTGCATACAATTCAAACTTTTCTCAATACTCTTCTACTGACCCTGTTTGTTTGAGACTTAGTAACAATTCAAAAGGGCTTTCAACCATAGATGGTTGGAAACGCTTAATCACAGCAGCACGAAAATCGTCCCAAGTAGGATGTTGAGCAGAAAATTCCCACCATTGGTACCATGTCAAAGCCTTTCCCTCCATAGCCACCATTACCGCTTGCAACTTCTCTGCCCCAGACATTCCTTTCAGATCAAAGTATCTCTCCACCCTAGTCGTCCATCCATACGCATCTTCACCATCAAAGACGGGTATTTCTAATTTCCTCCATCTTTCGACCCTGTTTCGCGAGTCTAGGGAATTTTCTGGCCTCTCTCCATACAACACAGCCCGACTCCCATCGCTGGAATCATCTTCCTGTCTCGCGTGAATTAGCCTGACAGCATCAGCCAAGGCATTCAATTGGCGGCTGGTTTCCAACCGCTCCACCCTCTCTTGTTCCATATGTTTTTCCCATGTTTCACGCAAAGCCAGCAACCCTTCAAACCCTCGTTCCAGAACTTCCATACGTGCTTCCATACTGCGTGCTTCCATATTACGCGTAAATACCATTAATTTCTCCTGGATTTTTGTTGCTCTGATACCAGTGTTGGAAATAGTTAGTACTTAATTGAAATTGGGGAACTGAATTCTTTATTGAATTTAAATAGAATGCGAGTTTACAATTCTGTTTGGGCAGAATTGATAAACGATTACAAGAATATTCACTCCAAGAATTTGAGAGCTTGGTCTCTCCCTTTCCAATAACCACTCAGAATTTTCCTGCCCTCCTTTCTCTAATTTCCTACTTTTATTTGTTCCATAACTGCTGTACAGCAGCAGTTAAAATTGACACTAACTGCCTAAATAAAAAAATAACTGCATTATAAATTCAGTTCCCATTTAAAATTCTAACTCTTGACCCTCCTCTTATAATATTTAATTATAAGAGGCCTAACAGTAACCAAATTGCATTGTAAAACACCGATATCAACAAGTATGAACATAGTGCATAATCTACTATATGAGGTCCTAGCGGCTACCACTTGTCACTAAACAATCAAAACAAACACATACAAGTCAGCCAACTTACAGGATGTCCATGTGCAGAAAACACTTGAATCTTAACCATCTCCAATCTGTAAAAGGAAGTCTCGTCAATAGGGATATCACTATTCCCACTATTTTCCACCTGTTGTGATGCATTATCTTCTGATGGCTCTGTATTGTGCTCATGACCGTTAATTGCACCAATACTTTCCTCTTTATTTTGTGTGACTTTACTAATTTCTGTAGTACTGGATTGGTTGCCAGATAGATGCTTCTGTATTGGAGAATGTTCTTCAACAAATGCGGGTCTTAAAACCCCTTGGATGACTACGCATGCTGGAGGCTGCTCCATCCAATCAATTGGATCATCTGAAGCAATCTAGAAAGTAGTGATAGTAATAATAATACTAAGTTAATTAATATTAATAAACTGAAGTAAAATTGCAATAGAAAAGGTGTTACAAAGTAGGCTCCAGAAGCCACAAATTAAGTACTTCCAAGCTTGTTCATATAATGAACATATTTTACATTAATCTACCTCAGCCAATTTTTTAGCAAAATGCATTGGATGAGAAAATCGCATAGTCTCCAATTTTGCCCAGTCTGCAAGTGTTTCATCAGCATCTTCTTGCTCATCCTCGTCTGAAAGAACAGCCAGCCACTCCTGCAAACAAGAATATGAATAATAGTGGATGATGTTTTGTTTCAACAAGGTATAACTCCAGTTCAGAAATTAACAAAAGCCTCATAATTACATTTAAAACAAAGAAAAATTCAGACCGAGTCATAATCCTCATTCTCGTCTTCATCCTCGTCATCTTCATCGATATCATCTAAATCTTCTAAATCATCGGTATCTTGATCATCAATTTCTTCAATCCCAAAGTCAATTTCTGATGGACCAGATAAGTCCATCTCAGAGATCATTTCCATGGTATCCACACCAATAATGAGTTGCTACACAATAAGGCAAACAAGACAGTCCATAACCCTTTAAGATATGCAAACTTTGTTAGTAAAACAGATCTTGCGAATTGAGAAAAGAACACAGAGCATTTGAAAAATAAAGATGAAAGATGAAAGAGAGAACTAATTAATCAATTGAAGCAAAAATATCATTGATAAGGCTTAATACTTCAAACAGTACAATGAAACCCAACAAGCCAAAAAAGTGAGGATATTAAACTATTGTTAAAGTCCAAAAGGTAGCAAATAGTTTCTTGATATCAACAAAGGAACATTAAGAAAATGAAGAAAATTTGGAAATTTCTTGTTTATAAAATGCTATTGATGAAAGACTCAGACCATCAAATCTAGGTATGGTGAGTTTTCCTCAAAGTTCATGTCAACTTGTTAAAGTATACAAAACTTAAGTATGTTTGAATACTGAATACTTCAAGTACATTGATCATAAGTATTTCATATAAAATTCTTCTGCATTACTTACAAGGTTAGAGACATGGCCATACCACAAAATTATTTTCTGAAGTTAGGGACTGCAAAATATCTTCACCATCCTTTGCTTGAAAATACATATCTGCAATGCTTGTAGAGTTTAATTAGGTGGATGAAACTTCCCACGCACGAGAAAATCAATACATAGTAAAGGACAATCATATAGCCATCACTTACTTCCATTTTCATCAGTCAAATAAGGCAAATCTGGCCAAACAATATTTTCATGAAATTCATCATTAATGAAAGTTGAGAACACCATTGTTGCTTTGCTGTTAACCTAAAAATAATATGCCACAATCATCATTAGCTATAACTCGACGAACAGAATAAAAGCAAATGACAAGCTGCCAGATAAAATTATTTTCTCAAATACAGCCTTTTCATTACATCAGTTGAGGTTGGGCTAAATTTAGATCATATGAAGAGGAAGGATGAAAGGTTCACATTCAGTAAAAAATACGTCAATAAAGTTTAACATAACTTCAATAGTATGTATTGTTTTCATATGGAAATAAGCATGTACTGGTCATTCCCTAACTATGGTTTTATCATCTATATTTATCATTATTAATCTTCCTTCATTTAAGAACATCACATCCTTTGTAGCATAGGATAATGTCTAGCCATCAGTGTTGTTGATGGCAGATGGCGGTTTACGGGTTTTCCTTCATATAAGAACATCACATCGTTAGGATTTTTTTCATTTCGGCCGCTTTTCCACCATTTACCACTGTGCCGCTATGGCTGTTACCTTCGTGGCGGTCGCAATGGCCCCACCATGTGAAACCCGACACGCCATGAACTTTTTATGGCTCTATGCTCAATTTCCGCCAGCAATATCTGCCATGGCGTCGCCATGGCCACAATTCAACAACACTGCTAGTCATCATTAAAACCAAGCAGTACGGTTTTTATATCTGTAGTATAAAAATTGCACTGAAATAAGAAAACCTAAATGTTTACCAAATTTTATTTTCTCCTTGTAAGGTTTCTTCACTGATTAGAAAAAGTAGTACCAATTTGTACCTCAATAACAGTTCTACTAGTTTCTGCTGCAGTAAGTCTAACATCTCCACTATTCTCTGATGTCGAAGCAGCTATTTCCTCAAATGGATGATAGGATGGCTTCTCATTTTTCTTTACAGGCTCCTGAGCTGAGCCAGGATGTTCTGATGATGCTCGAAATCTATTCTTCACAAGTTTGTTTCTTCTTGTTAAGGGAGTGCCTGCGTAGTTTTTACTTCTTATCCTGCATAAATATATACATTTATTATTTATGTCTTCTCATAACATTTAGTATTTCTATACATGAAAGATGGACAACTTTCAATATACATTACAGGTAAAACAAGACAATTCACTTTTCAGCCTTTCAGGCTAAAGAAAAATATGTGTTTCGAAATTATGCCACTTGAGGGAACCACATCTTACTTGGATAAAAGACACACCCCCATAAGTTCTCTACAAATCAGTGCAATTACGACAGCTTATCCATAAAGCTCAACAGTCTATGTTCGTGAGACGGTTTAGAACAAGCCTTGCTAGTCATCACCTTGCACAAATTTTTTTTTTGGGCCAATCCTTTAACCTGAACTGACTATAAACTCAAAGAAACCCCACAATGTCTAAGTCTAATCAAGAATGGATTTAAGTAGAATGAGACCGAGTTATCCAAAAATAATATATATAAAATAATAAAAATAATCGTATAGTAATAGCAATCAAACAAAAATAGCTCATACAATTGGTAAATATATCATATAAACTATAATATTCCTCAATAATCCAGTGTTTATTTACTTCCTTTTTTATTTTAGAACATGACTAAGAGAATGACAATAGTATATCACTAGACGAATTTATGTCGAGAATGGGTTTGTAGAAGTAGATCGATGAATGAAGGTTGAACTCAAATACCTTAACCACAAGGATAAAATGAGGTTGGATTGTTGGACTCTCTCCCTTAGTCCCACAAGTTAGATCTCTCCAGAAATAAAACCATACTGTATTTATCTTCCATTACATTAATGGACCATTTGGACATTGAATTGACAATATGGTATTTCACATAACATTTAGAATCAAATACAAGAGAATAGAACTTTTTAATCCCCATAAAACTTGAAGAGCAAGAGTAACTCTTAGCTAGTCACAATTTACCATATGAACTCAAATCAACCATTAACACACTTGACACTTGTAAAAGCATTCAGACAGAATGACAGAAGTCACGTGACAGCTGCTGATTTGAGTGTGTATGATAAATGGTGGGTGACCAATAATTTTTCACAAACCCAATTATGTAAAGCTCTTCACAACTGCAATTTTGGCTGTATCAATGGAATCTTTTCATAATCACGTTGCAACTGCAACTTAACTAACTTCCTTAGTTTCATGAGTGATAGGGTGACTTGGTGGTTTGAGGGAGAAACATAGAGGGATTGGAGTGAATGAGGTCATAAATTCAACTCCCCCACTAACAAAATAACAATTAATGTTTGTCATTTCAAAAGAAAAAAACAAACTTCCACAGTTTCACCCCTAAATAATCAAAAGATACAAAGAATCACAAGAAGACAGTTAACCTCTCTCTAAGAACAACTGCATCGCTGTCAACAGAATCATTACTCATGTATCCACAACATAACTAACTTCTAAAACTTCATCCCTTTTCAATAAAAAAAAATTAGGGAAGTCATTTTTAAATTGAAATTAACAATCATTTCACAAGTGTCCCTAAGGAGATTTGAATTCAGTCATTTGAGTTTACAAAGAGCTAACAGTAAGACCTTACAGAAACAAAAGAAAACCCAAAAATCACTAGAAGACAGTTAAACTCTCTCTGACTCTAACGACAATTAAATCCAACACCAACATATTATTTCCTCGAGTATCCACAATTTGATAACCACGCCACAACCGTAACCAAACTAATTTCCACTATTTCACCCCTAAATCATCAAAGGATAAAAAGAATCACAAGAAAGCAGTGTTGAAGTTGTCGGATTTTAGATAAAAGGAGGAGAGAAAATAATAAGGATTTGAATATTATTGATAATAGTTTTATGTTAACTTGATAACAAAAAGACTCAATACTAATATATTCTAAATCAGAAATAAATCATAATAATAATGAGAGATATTCTAAGATATCTCTATGAATATAAATTGATCCTAAGACATAACTCAAGATACTCTAATATAATATAAAATATCTTAATAAAATAATTTCTAATATTCTGACAGACAGTTAAGCTCTCTCTATCTGCAACTGCAGGCTCGTCAACAGAATTTTTACTCATGTAACCACAAACCATAACTTAACTGACTTCCATAATTTCACCTCTTAATCGTAAAAACGTAAACACAAAGACACACTAGAAGAAAATTAAACTCTCTCTAACTATAATTGTAGCCAACATCAACATAATCTTTCCTCGAATATCTAATATTTCATAACCAAATCATAGCTGTAACCAAACAAACTTCCAAAAGATACAGAATCCAATAAGACAGTTAACCTCTCTCTAACCGCAATTACAACCTCATCAACAGAATCTTAACTCATATGTATTCACTATCCACAACACAAACTGCAACTTACCTAAATTTCACAATTTCGGATGGCAATTCCCTGCAGCACCAAAAACACAGTTTCACGCAGTAGTTAATCTCAATAGTTGATTTCTCATCAGACAGTTCAGATAAACCCATTCAGTTTTACTGCATAAAACAGTCTCAGCCGTCGATCTAAATCGGACATCTGAGAACTGTAACTAGGGAATCCATTTCCCACAATTTCACCCTTAAATCATAAAAACATTAAAATAAAAAAACAAAAATAATTACTAGAACTAGAAGAGACAATTAAACTCCCTCTAACCACATTTACAACCAACAACATCATAATCTTTCCTCAAGTATCCACAATTTCACTTTCACAACCATAACCTAACTATTTCCATACTTTCTTTTACCACTAATAAATCATAAAAATAAAAAAATCACAAAAGAACAGTTAAATAACCATACCAAGGCGCGTCGAAACCGCAGCTACAAGCAAGTCGACATGACGCGACGTAACCTAATCCACCATTCACTTCATCCGCACTCCACATTGAACGGTTATTATCTGCCAAAAAAAAAATAGAACGTGTAAAATATGAATGAGCGAATGCACAATAACTACAACACTAACAACCGCTACTATTACTCCATTCGAAACTCAAATAATATCAAAACGATGCAGTTTCAGTTTCTTAATCGACGAATATTACGCTTCATAAATAAATTCGGAAAATGGAAGAAAGTAGTTAGAGAGAGTACGAAGTGCGGCGGAGGAAAAGCGAGCAGCGACGGAGAGGTGGAAGCGAGCGGCGATAGGAGGATCGATTAACATCATAGTTGTTTTTTTTTTTTTTGTGAAAGAGAATTTTATTTTATTATGAGAGATGCACAGAGGAAGTAGAAGAAGAAGAAGAAGATTAGGTGCTTTTGTTGGATTTGTTTTCGTCCTGGTTGGATATGGCTGCAAACATGCTAAATTTTTTTTTTTTTGTTTTTTTATTGTAAATACATTTATTATTTCAGTCATTTTTATGATCAAATAAATTGTAATAGCTATATCCGTAAATCTGACTACACTTTTACAATATTTTTTTATAAATCTCAAAAATAATTTTAATACAATAAAATTAAAAAGATAATTATTTTAAGTTCCTCTAAAATAAATTTCAACTTCAGTATTTTTTAGGATTAATCATTGTAATTATATGATAATTAAAATTTTATTTAACATTAATTATCAATTTAATTATCAAATTATCTATTAATGTTAGACTACCACACTTAAGTGTGTGTAGAGAAATAAAAAATCGTATTTTTAAACTTAAATCTTTAAATATTAATGTATATATAATTTATCAATTGTGCTTACATTCAAATTTTTAATTATATAAAATGATTAAATTATA
>JBBPBT010000152.1:13324779-13343427 GCA_037974875.1 Cicer bijugum | reverse complement strand
ATTTTTTAAATTCAATGCGGCGAAGTAAAAAGAATTATTATTTTCAAACAAACAAAATTTGAATTGAAACTGAAAATTGAAAACAAAAACTAAAAAATGATTTTAATTTTTTAAAATTTTCTAAACGGATTTTAATTTCTCAAAATTATGAATCAATAATTTAGTCAATATTTCAAAAATCTTTCAAAATAGACTCTGTAATTATTTTGTTACATCAAAAATAAAAGAAAAAAATATAAATCTAATTTATTTTCAAAAAATTTGTTTTTTTTTAATTTATTTAAAGTGAAGATCCACTTTATTCTTTAACCAAAAAGTTACAAATTCAATTTGACTCTTTAAAAAAACAAAAATAATTTCTAATCATTGAGAAGTATAAACCAGAACAACTAATTCTTACATAAATTATCATTAAAAATATAACAACTAACTATAATTAAAAACAGTTATATAGATTTCTACAAGTTTAATTGCCAAAAAAAAATCATATCCTACTTTAATTTTGTAAATAAAACATATATAACCAAAAACAAAAAACAAAACATGAGCGGAGCCCAATCCACTTAGTTTGATCATTCACCGCCGATTTCCCCTCCTAGCACTGAACTCAACTCTCCGGGAAACTCCGGCGGTGTTCACTGTCGACTTCCACCGTCAGAAACAGCGAAAAAGTTATCCAGGTGCTCCTCGTTTTATTCATTTTTCCTTCTACCGCGCGTGAGTACGCAATTCCAGCGTGAATTACGTCTTCGTAGAGCGAATCCATTGAAAACATTGAAATTTGTATATCTTAATAATTTGCTTCTAACCTAATCATGTTCCTTTTTTTTGGTTTCTATTGTAGTGTTTTCTCAGGATGCTTACACTCACTAATTCGCCTCTACTTGTTGCTAAACCATATCAAGAAATTAAAATAACAAGTACAAGAAGTATTGTGGTAAGATTCTTAGCTCTACTTTTAGTATTATTTTTTTATGTGAGTGACAAACAGCACCTGAAACTGACATCACACACACAGCTGCGAGTCTCGAATTCGAACTCGAGTGAAGATGTCCGCCCTAATAATATTGCTATTTTACAGTTGAACTAGGTCCTACGGACTATGATTATTATTGGAAGTAAATATGATTTTAGCTTCCATAGTTATAACATTTTTTGGTTTTAGTGTTTGTAAGTTCCTCGTAAATTCGAAACAGTTGCTTTTAGTATCTGATACGTGGCCCAATAAGTTGATGTTAGAGAGACTCTAAGCAACACTTTTTGAATTTGCATGAACATAATCCAAACAAAAAAAATTTACGGGAATAATACAAAAGTTCTATATTTACATGGACTAAAATCATATTTAAACCTTATTAAATATTAGCATGAGGAAGTAAGAGATGAGAGAGTTTATCTGAATTTTTATTTTAATATATTAAGGTATGTGCTGCTGCAAAAGGTCCAAGACCAAGATATCCTAGAGTTTGGAAGACAAATAAAAAAATTGGGACCATTTCTAAGGCTGCTAAGCTTGTTCAGTCTGTAAGTTCTTCTTTGTATACCATGTATTCATTTCTATCGATAACCGAAGTAATTTAAGCTTTGGTTTTTGTTTTTCATCTGGTTGTGGTGTGATGATAGTAGTAATCTATTTTTACAGAAACTTTCGGGCTGATTTATCCTTGGATGATTTCCATTATAGTTATCCGTATTTTATGATACATGTGAGTCGTACTTTGATTCGATACAAAACTAAATCCAATGATATAAATATCTTGTTGTATCTATTTTGAGTTTTAACATGAATATCATCTTGAGTTTTAATTCTTTGTGGTGAATCCTGGTTCATTCTAATGAATCACTATCTAAACTTAGTGGAGCCAACCACTATGTTTTGTCTATTTTGTTTAGCAAAACACTTTTCGACTTTTCTTTTGTGATTTGATTCATGATTAAAAAAGTAGGTCTTCCGATTCACGATTTGAATCTCAATTTGATAACCATGATTCACATTTCTGGAAAAATAATGTTTTTATTGTCTTGTACAGATTAAGGAACTGTCAAATGTCAAAGAGGAAGTTTATGGAGCTCTTGATTCCTATGTTGCTTGGGAACTCGAGTTCCCTTTAATTACGGTGAAAAAGGCACTCAAGACTCTAGAATACGAGAAAGAGTGGAAGCGGATAATACAGGTACATCAAAAATAAATTTGAATCTGTATGGTTTTTACATGTTCATTATTTTCTATGTTTGTGTCTCTCTTTTAAGTTGTATTGACTCAGTGCTTTGATATCTCTAAAGATCTATGAAATACAGATCCTGACATAGACACCAGACATGACACTTTGACACTGATAATAATTTGAGAAAATAAATTAATTAAATGCAATCAATTTGCCGTTATTATGTCCATGTCAAACACCGACACATGTCTGACACCGGAATAGACCTTCGTTCAAAAGTGTCGGTGTTACAGAGGTAAATATAGATGCTTAGCCTATATTTAGTTCATTTTCTGAGTTTTATTTTATTTATTACCATTTCACCTATTCTTCCAACATCTTCTGTAACTGTATTTTCAATCATTGAATCGCTTTTGAGTCAAAAGCTATCTTGATTTTGAGCTGATATACGTTTATGAAAATTACTTATACGTTATAGGTAACAAAATGGATGCTAAGCAAGGGTCAAGGAAAGACAATGGGAAGCTATTTCACTTTACTTAATGCTTTAGCAGAGGAAGATCGACTGGCTGAAGCAGAAGAGCTTTGGACGAAGTTATTAATGCAGTACACGGAAAGCTTGCCTCGTAGATTCTTCGATAAAATGATATCTATCTATTGTAAAAGGGGCATGCATGACAAGATGTTTGAGGTAAGTGTTATGATTTGTGATTTTTATATTAAACAATTTATTCTTTTTATAATGTGCTTCTCATATACCGTATATTTGAGTAGTTTCTATACTTTATTCCATGAAATTATCAAATTCTTTGATATTCAAAGTTCATAGACCAAAAAATATATTTGATAAAAGAAAAGTCATTGGAGACAAAAGAGAAACAAGTGCAATAATAGATGATAATATACCATCTGTAAATATAACAAACCCGCCGAAATAGGCCATAGCTGAACACAATAAAGAAGTTAAGAAGACCGCTATATGCCATTGGATGGAAAATGAATGATGTATGCAGAATTAACACAATAAACTAGCATCTTAACTATGTATGTGTTAGGCCTCTTATAACTAAATATTATAAGAGGAGGGTTAAGAGTTAGAATTTTAAGTGGGAACTGAATTTGTATGAAAGTTATTTTTTTTGTAAGTAGTTTATTATGTCATAAGTCAGTGTAGTAATTGCTCTAGAGCAATTATGGGGCAAATAAAAGTATGAAATTAGGAAAAGAAAAGACAGAAAATTAATGAGTGGTTATTGGGAAGGGAGAGACCAAGCTCTCAAATTATTGGAGTGGGTATTCTTGTAACACGTCTATCAATTTTGACCTTGCAGAATTGTAAACTCGCATTCTGTTTAATTCAATAAAAAATTTAATTTCTCCATTTCAATTATGTACTTACCAGTTCTAACAGTATGCACGTTACATCAATAGTGGATTGTAGAACACAAAAAATCCGCTAAGTGGTGTAGAGGAAGTCACACAACTATTGAAATAAAACAATTGTATATGAAAATGTTGCCGCAGACAAATAAAAATGTGTCACAAATAAAAGTATGATTTGATGATTCTTTACTTGTCATACTACAGCACAACACTAACACGTAGTCACTGCTAATAATTTAAAAAATTGAAAGTGATTGATTGTAACCTCATGTGTCAATGTTGGACACTGGCATGTGTGGACACTGGACAAACCTTCGATCCAAGGTGTCGCGGTACTCTTTAATATTGAGGAAACTTCTAGAAACATTTACACTAACCACATAATGTAGTAAACAAACCCTTGTCAAAAAAACATATCAAACAAACAAATGATGTAATGCTCTAGGCTCTAATATTGTGTAGTTGTTATCAATTTAAGATGCCCCCATATTAATATTAATGAGACTACATACTAAGGGAATTCAAGCTCAATATTTACTTCAATAATTTTTCATGTAGGTATTTGCAGACATGGAGGAGCTTGCTGTTCGACCTAGTATTTCTGTTGTCTCAATGGTCGGAGATGTCTTCAAGGAGCTGGGAATGATGGATAAATACGAGAAGTTACATACAAAATATCCACCACCCCAATGGGAATATAGATACATCAAAGGAAAGCGTGTAAGAATCAAGGTCCAAGGTCAGTCTAATAAAGTCGACAAATTCATCCGAAAGCGCAACAATGTTCAACCAAATTCAGGCTTCATAGGGGATGATACTTCAGAAGAGACTTCAGAGTTTACAGATGATGAGCAATTCGAACAAGATGCCGATGTAATATGCATGGAATCCCAACAAATTTCAGATGAGCCATATGAGAGTATGGAACCAAGTTTAAATGAATAACAAGAGAAAGATGATATACTGTGATAATTAGCCGATAAAAGTTTTGTTGGCAGTTATTGTTAGTTACAACTGAAATCATTTTTTGGTATCCAACTCGTACATGTTGTTAGGAGATAAGGTGGAAGCCACAGTAGGAGAACATGGTTTTAAAATTTCAAAAAAGAACTGTAGCCACTGGTGGTAGCCATTTCATTTATGAGGGTATCTGATCAATTACCAAACAAGAAATGTAATTTATTCGGATTCCTGCAATGGCAAAGTCCAAGATCATAAGTTGTTATGTCCTTCTCTTGAGCCAGAATCAATGGTGAATTGAAAGTGGGTGCTTTGGCTTGAAAGTTTCCTTAATGCATAGTATATGAAGATTGAGGTGTAATTTTCAATGCATATAGGCTTTGATTAGGCTACAATTGTGAAGGTTTGTGTTATATTGTTGATCATATATTTGCATCCTATTCAAATGCTTAAACCATGATAATTCAGTACTTCTAGATATAAAAATATTTCTCCTTTTTTTAATTTATAAGTGTCAATTTTTCATGTTTATAATAGTGCCTTTGATTTTTGTCTTTACCTTTGCTATGCACCAGCGCCATACTAAATTATACGCCACAATACTTTTTGTGAAATGCAGTGTTGTCAAATATCAGTCATGATGGCACCATGGCGGATTTTCGACAACTGTCATGGCCAACTTGCAGAGGAGGATGGCGACTAAAAATGGCGAATTTTTGGCTTTTTGCCATCCGCCAGCAATAACACTGGTGAAATGTGAAGAGCATCTTTAAACTAGAAAACTAATATAAATTTGTTTTCATGAAATCATGTTTGAGCAAAATGGTGTTATTTTAAATTTTCAAAAAAAATTCCAAACATATTATAAATTTGTTATCCAAAAATATATTTTTTATCAATTTAAGTCAAATCAAGATTTGGAGACAATTTTACTTCTAAAAGAGTTTTGGTGGCAAAGTCAATATTGGTTCAAAGTTATTAGATATTTAAATTTTTACACAAAATCAAATTAGAGTGGATTGAATGTGATTTTGTATGATTTGAATGCAAATCCAATCCAAAATACATTATGAATTGTTTTTCCAAGTGTGTCTTTAATTAATTTAATTGACAAAATGCTCGCTTTCTAGTTTTATTTTTTTTACTTTTAAATATACTACAAAAATTTAGAATTTAGTAATATATTTTACATTATTACTAAAAGATAGAATTGAATTTGATGCTAGCCTCTGACACATATCACCTTACACATATCCTCGACCATGAAGAAAAATATTGAAAAAAATAAAAAAAAAAGTAAAAGAATTAAGAAGAATTTATGAAAGAGATAGAGAGGGTTTGACTAAGAGGATTTAAACACATGTTATTGTGGACTTGGACTCGTATATATTTATTAAGTTTAATTATGTTTTGGTCTACATGAGAGAAAAAAGAAAAAAAAAATGTATTGAATAGTTAAAGAATTGTTGTTGCATAGTACATAAGAATAACTAAATAGTATAACTAACTAGTGTGATTGATATTGTATATAATATCTCATTGCAAACTGAAATGTTTTTATTATATATATATCGAAAATACATTGAATAAAATGAATATAAAAAACAAATAATTTATCGACTAAAAAGATTTTAAAATTCTAAAATTCTTCTGTTAAAAAGAATTTCCATTGTAGAAAATACTTCAATTGTAAAGAATATGAAATTTTGCACTTAATCATCCCTTATTTTTGGATAGAAGCTAAAATGTTCATTAAACTTTTCCAAATAGAAGAATGTCACCAACCTTTTTAAAAGGAATTCTTCTTTATTTGAAACAAGAAGGCATTTTAATACAATTTTATTGTTTGCTAAAATGTCTTGTCAGCATATCATGTCCGTCATATGGGTGAGAGAGATATTGCCAACACAACTATATATTATGTGACATGGAAAAATAAAGAATAAAAATTAATAGAATAAGACATCGTGAGGGTATAATCTAAAAACAAAATTTAAATGATTAAAACTAAAATTAAGTCAAATGTTAGGGAAAAAAACACAAAAAAAAAACTGCCATTATTCTTTTATCATATTGATAGAGTTATAAATATTAATTGTTAGTCAAGTAAAAAAAGGTATTAATTGTTATTATTTCGTAATAATAACTATAGACTAATATTTTATATATACTAATCTATATAATACATATATTCTATATAGTTGTATTTTTAAACTTAAATGATAAAATAATCAAACAAGAGCAGTACTAACAAGATTCTTATGGATATTATGTTCTCGACATTCGTTCAATTATCAAGTGAATTGTGTATTTAAATCAATTTTATTCGATTTAATCTATTTTTTTAGATATATTATTCAATTTCATTTTAATCCGTTTATTTTAAACTTGTATATTTGAAATTGTGTTGCTAGCACTACTTTTATAACTAGTATTTATTATATTACTTCAACATAAAATGTTCCTTAAACTCAAAAGAGAGCTCTATTAACTTTTTTTTAAATGATGTGTAGTTAATTGTTAGTTTTTACAAGGGTGGAGAATTGAATCATGATCTTCTTATCAATCTAATTCTTGTATTTTACCTTATGACTCTCAAGAAAACTGTTGTTCTAAGTGAACTAGCATAATTAACCATGCCAAGTACGGAGTGTGTCTCATTGGGTTTAGTCGATTTTTACTCGTTATAGAAATAAATATTAAATGAATCTAAAATGAATTAAATTTGAAAATAAAATAATATATTTATTTTATGTCATATAAGACAATATTTATTAAAAGAGGGAATAAATTAGACCAACCAACAAAGGTCTACTCTACGTCAAATGATACTTTACTTTTAATAATTTACACATATTAACATTATTTAGTTTTTGATATATTTAAATATATTATTATAAAATAAAATTAAAGTACAACGCGTATAAAGTCACATTTTTCAAAATGTTTCGTTAAATATCAAAATAAAACTTAATTTGATTAACATATTAACCCGTTAATCTATTTAAAGATATGTTTGATTACTTATAAATACCGAACTTAAAAAAGTAAGGTCATGACAAACATGTCATGTTTAAGTTTTGAATTTTTTGACAAGTCATACTCAGACCTAACAAAACCTAATTTAATCAAGTTTATTCCCAACCCTAATATTTATTTTATTAAATTAATTTAAATTAAAGTATTAGACGGTGATAATTTATAATTTTACATAATAACTCATGTAAATTATAATCTATAGACAAATCATAATTTTACATAATAATTCATAATTTATAACTTATAATCTGTAAATTTACATAAACAATAGTTTATAATTCTAACTTATAATTAAAATTAAGTAATATCTTGTATTATTTATATAATTACATTAATTAATTATTAGCAGCAATATTTCTATAATACAATAGATTGTACCTATTATACACTAGTAAAAATAATCAATTTTATCCGCAATAAAAGAAAATAAAAACAACAGTACATAAAGTACGATGTAAGTTAGGTAAGTATCTAATTCGGATATATCACTGTTGTTGCTTCATAAAAAACCTTTTGTTGTATGATATATGTAACAAAGTATTCTAAAGATCTATTGGTGTATATTCTAAACAGAATAGTTTTATCATTCACTAATTTAAAGACCTTTAAGAAAAATATAAAAATTGTAGCAAAACCTTTTTTTTTTTAAATTAGTCATTAAAAATAATTTTTTTAAAGTTAATATTTTTCTATCATTTCAAATAATTTTTTGAATCTAAAACTTCAAAAATAATTATTTAATTTAAAAGTGTTTATTTGACAAAAAAAAACAAAAAAATTGGTAAATCAATGAGTTATTTTTTTTTTTTTAACAAACAAAAATGATGATTTATTTCTAATAATTTGTAATTGTATGACTTATCATCATCATCCTTACGCCAAACCCAAATCTCCTCCCTCCGTCCATGCGCTAACTGCATGGCTCTACCGTCCGAACCTCACCGCCGCCGCAACAACAACAACCAAATCTCCTCTTTCCTTCAATCCACCGCTTCAAATTTCATTTCTCTCTTTAACTCACACAATCCTCCTTCACCTCCATTTTCACCTCAACCACCTTCCTCAATCTCTCTCCCTCTCTTCTTCGCGCCTCCTCTCTCCACCGCCGAGTCAACTAATTCTTCCGCTAAATCGGTGAGAGTTTCGAGACTCAATTCCAATGGCAAAGGCGGTGGTAGTGGTGGTGGTGGTCCCGCTTTTGTTGGTCAGGTTTTCAGTATGTGTGACCTCTCTGGTACTGGTCTCATGGCTGTTTCTACTCACTTTGATCTTCCCTTCATCACCAAAAGGTTGTTTAAGTTTTTGTTATAACTTCTTTTCTATTCAACTTTCGGTTATAGTTGTAACCTTTTCTTTTTTTGTAATTTTGTTATCATGTATGTATGTATGTATATATGGTTTAGTGCATGTTTAGTTTCAGTTTTGAAATTAGATTCACTGCAGTTGGTGAATAATTCATGCAGTCATATAGTTGGGAAAATCGGTGACAGCTCGATTTTGATTGGACAGTCTTAAAAACTGCAGATTTTTTAATTTTTTTATTCTATAATTTTAAATATTGAGGTTTAGTTGGAATATTCGGTGTCACCGATGTCTGCTTGCGAGAATGCGGGAACCCAAACTGCAGGGAATCCCGATCCGTGAAAATTGATCTTGATATGTTTGAGTGTTATTGAGTAGATTAGTTTTGCCTCCGGAATTGATTCTAATTTGAAGTTATGATTCGTAGATTTTGAGTCAAAATGTTATTTTAGTATTGAAATTTATTTTTCAACTCGCTTTTATGTGAATATATCCAAACATTAATAACTTTACATTCAGCTTACTTTTAACTAAAATTAATTTTTGTCAGTTCAAAACCAAAGATACATTTGTTGCTTTAGTGAGTTTTTTTTCCTTTATTTGGTTGATAAAATTTGTATGTGTTGATGATGACGTAACGAGCTTGATTAGTTTTTGCATAGTTAAGTCCAAAATAGCTTGTGGAATGCATTATGGATTCCCTAATGTTATTTTGAACAACAATTACACACACCTAAATTTGACAATTTTTATATGGTTGATGTAGTTCACAGAAGTGCTTAATGAAATTCAATGAGTGGTTAATGAATATATCAAGATTGGAGAATTCATTAACCATCAACCAAACTTTATTAACTACAATTTTGAAGTTATTAACCATGATTTTAGGTGTTACAACTACATATAGATTTGAACACTTGAAAATCATGGTTAATCACTTTCAAATTTCTGGTTAATGAAGTTCAGTTGATCGTAAACGAGTTACAACACCTAATGTATTAACCAAATCTAGCACTTCATTAATGACGTGTCTGAAATGCATTAACCGTGCGTATAAAAAGTTGTCGAATTTAGGTGTCTCAGTTGATGTTAAAATTACGTTACTGTTTAGGATTAGTTTCTAGTTCATGGGAGCTTCTCAATTATAATAAATCCATGAGTTTTACATACAGAAATGTTCTTATAAGCTTATAGATATTTACAGGGAGGTTAAATGAGTGTGTTTGAAAAAACAGAGGTAGGAGATCATTATCTTATATGAGAAGCTGTTGTTTAAAAACTAACGTTATTGCAAGATTCTTTTAATATTGTTTACTATAAGTGTTTATTGGGAAGTTTATCCAAACCAGTACTGAAAAGAATTGTTTTCTGGGTCGGTAAAGGACAGAATATAGGCAGGTTTTTGTCATGGAGTTGTTTTTTGCTGAGCTTTTAGGGTTCCCGTTGCTGTTTATGAGGAAATTTGAATCACCTTGCATTTGTAAGCATATGTGAGCTGGTGTTTGGTTGCTTTTAGCAATCTAAGTATCCAATAGAGAACACAAGGCATCTTGTTTAGGAAACCAAAGATGGTTGGGAGTTGTTGAATATTGATTAAAGATTTGTAACCATTGAAAGGAATTTAGGGATTGCAATTGTAGCTACTGTTTGTTTAAAACCTCATGGAGGTTAGACTAAGCTGTTACCATCCATCATTTTTCTGAAAGCATAACTGTTTGCCGCCTGTAATCTATTTTCTGCAGAACCCCAAAGTGGCTGAAAAACATTTTTGCAGCAATCACCAAGAGTGAGAGGAACGGCCCTGTATTTCGCTTTTTTATTGATTTAGGAGATGCAGGTTAGCTTGTCGATAGTCCCCCTTTTTTATGGTTCTTTAATATGCTTATAACATTACCAATCATATTTGACCTATCATATGTTTCAAAGTTATTCTTTATAACTTGATTAATCTTGGTTATGATATTTGACCTATCATAGCTTCCTCTCTCTATGTATGCACTCTTGGCCTTACTTATCAGTTTATGATTATAGTGATGCTTAATTCTAATGTATTCAGCTGCTAGCCAAAAACCTTTTGAAGACTACTTAGTTAGCTTCTTTGAAGTTAAGATACAGACTTTTATGCATTTTAGTTGTTAATCACTTTTATATTTTTGGCTGGGTGGTTGGAGAAGGTTCAACTTCACGGACCTGTTTACTTGCGGTGTTTCCTGTTTTCATTACCATTGATAGAATAAACATTAGAGAAGGCATGATGAAAGCTTTTGAAAATGCATTTTAAAAATAGATTGAATATTTTTGAAAATTTCAAAACATTGTTTTCACTGTTTTGGAAAATGTTTCTCTCTACTTAGCTTCCATCTTCTCTATCACAATTAAAAATAAAAATCCATCACGAAATGTTATTCTAGTAGTCCACATATAAAGTAAAAATTGAAAATGTTTTTAGAAACTAAACGGGTCCTAATTCTTTTAAAGAGTGAACTGAAGAAAATGAAGCTAAGGGGTCTTCCACAACTTAAAAAATAAAGATAAAAACAAGGGGCAAGAAAAAAGAATCAAGAATGTAACAGGACTGCCCAGTCTCTGCATATCTGAAATGGCAATAGAAAGCTGAAAACAAAGCCCTATCCATGAGGAGTGTTGTTAAATGGTGGTCATGGTGGAATGAAGTGGCAGAGTTTTGGACAACTGCCATAGACAATTTGTGAAAGGATGCCTGCCATGGTGGGGCCATAGGCCACAGTGGCAGGTTTATATGGTGGATTCTTTGCCTTCCACCATATTCCACCATCAACAACACTGCCCATAAGTTAAGCGGCAGTGAGGTACCCTAAAGATGCAAAGATGTGTGCATTCAGATTCAGCTCCAACCAAGTGATCCATGTGTTACATATAATTCATATTGCCATAAAATTTTACTTGCTTACTTTTTCCAAACTTTTATGAAACACTACTGTTTCAAAGTGAAGGGACAAACCAGAGCCCACGAGTCAAGAATCCCAAAGGGATTTTTCCAACCCCAAGTAGCTGTACAAATGCAAATTAGTGACCTACTGTGACCAAACCTGATCCTTGCATTACACATTTCTTTGCCTGCTAAAATATCCCCTTCAACCCAGTCTATTTTTTGTACTTTCATATTTATATGTTCACATTCCTTTTTTCCATCAATTACCCTCATCACCACATATTTTGATTAATGTTGATCTTTGATTAACGACTAACACCAAATACTAACCTTTTTAAATTTTAATCGTCTTAGTTTCATATGTCAAAAAACTGAATATTCCAAGTGGCGTGGTGGGTGCCTGCCGTCTTGATTTAGCATATGAACATTTCAAGGTACTGTTGACGTTTTCAATTGCTATTTGAGAAGTAGTTGTGCTGGTTTGAGTTAGTGCATTTAAAGTTATATATGATCAATTATTGATTTGGTTTTTAGGAAGATGTTATGATGCGTGCAGATGGTTGTTCCAAATTATGGAATTCAATATGTTAATATTATTTTCTTACTTTTATGTTTTTATTTGATTTACTTATAATGTTGCTCACTCCATACCATGCAGGAAAAGCCTCACATGTTCCAATTTGTTCCGAATGAGAAGCAGGTATTGTTATTTGTCTTTCATTGTTGCACATATTTTAATTTTATTTGACTACAATCGTTATTTATTATAAATATTTTCCCTCCAGGTCAAGGCAGCCAATAAACTTCTGAAGACAATCCCACACAATGGTGTCGGGAAAAAGGTCGATGGGGTGCCTGTATTTAGTGCTCAGAACTTGGATATTGCAATAGCAACTACAGATGGGATTAAATGGTACATATTGCTCATCTTCCTTGTTTTATTTGAATTGGTGTTATTGTCATAGAACTAGCTTATATGTAGTTTATTTTGAAATTTAATATCAGTAAAATGATAATTGTTCATTTTTAAATCTCCTAGTTTCTTTTACAGATGTATGAGCATAAATTCTAGTTTTTCTTCTTTGTGTGTGAATATAATTGCTTTAACTAGCCTCCTTTTTCCCCCCACTGATTCTTCTTTGGCTTTCTTAGTGCTGCAGTATTTTAACATTTTTGTGCAGTGTTTGCACCAACTTTGATTTGTGATATGCTACATTTCTGTTAGGATTTGGACTCATTTTGATTATTTATCCCATTATGTTTACTTGTTGAAAATTGAAAGAGAAAAACACTGAATATTATTATTTCGTGGTCAGGCAATTTGGTTCCAAATTTTTTCGAAATAACTAAGTAGTACATAAACATGAAGACCATCAATCAATTTAGTCCTTTCGTTGTCAATCAATTCAATTAATTTTGACAAATTTGGATCACAAATAAAGACCTGTTGAAGCCCTAAACAAATTTATAAATATATGCTCCAATTAAGCATGCCCTAAATAACATACCAATTCAGCATTTCTGACCCTTTTAGGTGACGAAGGGATTATATTGGTTGAAGGCCTTCAATTTGAAGGACTAATTTTCCATTTTATAAATTTGAACAATCAAATTGTACAATTTCATGGACCAAAATGGTGATTAACTCTTATTATTTATGCTGATTTGAAAGGACAAGGTCAAATACTATTATGTAAAGTAATCTTAATGAATGATAATAAAAATGGAAATAAAATCGTATCCCAATAATTACCGGCTATCATGGTGATATGTAGTGAAAAGAAAAAGAAAGAATGAAATATTAAGTATTTTCTACCAAAGCAACATAATATTTATGCCCACATTATTGCTTTGTTTGAATAGGTATACTCCCTACTTCTTCGATAAAAACATGCTTGATAACATTCTTGAAGAAGCTGTCGATCAACATTTCCATACATTAATCCAAACTCGGCACATTCAGCGGCGGCGAGATGTGGTTGATGACAACTTGGCAGCAGAAGTGATTGAGGAAATTGGAGATAGTTTAGGGGAACCTCCAGAGGTATGACTAGTTTTATGAACATTTTATTGTTTAATGATGTACAAGGCTGAAGAAGAAAATTTTCAATATACTTATAAGAATCTGATATGGAATATGATTTTCAATCTGAACTTTTCATACTGATTGACTAATTTAGTATTTGTTTGAAGTTCAAGTAAGTAATGATGATGTTTGAAGCTGAAATCAATGTTGTGAAGATCGAGATCGTAATTAGGATCTGGGGGTTGCAAGATCATAAAACATAGGGATGTAACAAGGATCATAAAATCCAACCAAAACGAAAAATTACACTAACATACACACATATACATATATATAATGCTAATTTGGCTCATCTAAAGTGAGCAACTCATTTTAGAGAATCAAGTGAGTAATATCAATCATTAATGATTAAATTAATGATTGATATTATGTGCGCATGACCAAACATGTTGGTTATAATATCAACTATTGATTTGCTCACTTTACCAACTTCTCACTTGAGATGAGCTAAATTCATATAATGCATAGATAAAAAGTTAAAAACACATGACTGAAACAGAAAGCTTCACTCAAACAGTCACACGAATTTACCTATCCAATCTATTCCCACTGAAAGTTTCAGGACCACTGTTCGATTGGTAACAACCACCCACAACCATGGACGGTTCGGCCAGCCGTCGCCATCATTGACATTGCTGGATAAAAATAAACACTGCTGGATCGAACTAGTATTACAGCAAAGGGTAGATGAGATCTAAGAAAGTTATTCAAAACCGATATTAAAAATGAAGGTCTCGATCTAAGAAAGTTATTCAAAACCGATATTAAAAATGAAGGTCTCTGTATCAAAATCTGAATTACAGTAATCGCTGGATTAAAATGAATGTTTCAGGTGGTGTATCAAAAGCAACAAAAACCAGCTAAACCAATATTTGCCTAAATTAATAAAAAACTAGTATTTCTCAAATAATAACCTATTTGTTAAGATCTATAAAGAATTATTAGTATTGCATAAATCAAAAGAAAGGGGACTCTGGCTGGTGTGTGAAAGGCTTGTATAGTGATGAAGGGAGATAATGTCATTTTCAAGATTGGGAAATTTTGGAGATGAACAGCAAAGAGGAAAAGGGACGTGATATTTTAATTTTAGTATCCTAATCTCAGCCATTTATTTTGACCTGATGGCTGAGAATGATTCTCCCACTCATAAAATAACCTTTCTCACTAGATATGCCCCCATGAAAAAAAAACTAATAAATAAATAATAACATTAAAGCAAACATAAATCTGAAGTTTCAGAACCATAACATTCAAGAAGTCATAATTAGTCACATGCATAAATCCCAAATCAAACTAAAGTAATAACCATCACAATAACATTCAGCAGCCTCTGTACTGCCATCCTCTGCCCCACTACCTTCAGCCCCATTATCACCTTACTCAGTAACCTCTTCTGGAGCATTCACAGAGCTTTCACCCGTAGCATGTTTGGCACTTCCAAGACTGCTGCCATCACCATGTTTGCGTTTGCCCTTCTGTTGCTTTGCTGATTTCAAGCTTCAAAACAAAGAAGTAACAAATATTTGTAAGAAAACAAGTTTTAAAATCCAGTCGATTAGTCCATCCAGTATCTGACAATCACAGTATTTGACGTATGCTTATACACAACTCATTCAGACTCATACCAAACACTACACAAATAGAAAAACATAAAATTAACATGTCTTTCATCCTTAATTTATAGAATGTATAGAAAAATGTGAAAAAAATTGTACAGAAGAACAAGAGAATAAATACCTCTCTTCAAAAGCTTCAACAACATCAGGAATACAAATTAAACTCTCTGGAGGCTCCCAGCTGTTTGCTGACTCATCCCATCCGAACCTTGAGTCATAAATAAACAAATAAACAAAATGTCATAAAAAACATCACATTTGGCTCTTTTCCTTTCACTTTTATCACAATGTAGTTAAACAAAAACCAAAAAAGGGGCACTCACCATTTGACAAAATACTCCACCTTACCCTGTAAAATTGGCACCAACAAAAAAAACACATAGTCAGGAAAAATAAGAAATTAGGCAAAAAAATGACAATCATACTCCAAAACATAGCGAAAAAAAACCCATGAGTGAAAAAAGAAGAAATAGAGAAACTTAACCTTGCGGACCCTCTTACGAAGAATAGCTTCAACTTCATAAAAGCCGTCACTGAGAGAGGGTAAATTGACGGCAGGAACATCTTTTGGGGATTCCGAAGTTTTCTTGCTCATCCCTAATTCACCCAAAGACCAGTGCCAAAAAAAACAGCAAGTTAAAAAAATCAAAGGGAAAAAATCTAGAGACACAGAAGCAATGTTAGAAGTTAGAACAGAATCATCGTCGTTGTATTTTTTGAGTGAGAAACAGAAACACAAAAAGGTGTGTCTTCTTATGGACTGTGTGTGAATCTGAGTTGTAAATTAACTATGGAAAATCCATCGCACTGCGCTGTTTTATTTAACGCTCTTCCCCCTTTTGCCAGTTTCTCTTTCCGTGTCATCCTTTTATCGGGTTTCTTCTTTTCCACTTTTACTATTTTAATACAAAAAACAAAAAAATGATATTTATTTTAGGTTTTAAGAATTTTGTTTTCACACCCTGCCGTTGTTTTTTCAGAATGTTAATGTGTGGTTTTTCGCTTTGTTTTTGTCTGCTAAAATAAAAGTTTTGTTTTCTTGTTTTTCTTTCTTTATATATATGCACACATTCAAACACAATATTTATATTATTATTATTATTATTCTTGTTATAGAGTAAATATGAATATTTTTACTATTAAAAAAGAGATCATATTTTCAATTTTAACAAGCATTATTTATTTGTTCCACTTACTATAAATATCAATCTAAAAATTTATTTTTAATGCACATAAAATATGAAGAAAAAAACCCCCCATAAATAAGAACATTAAATCAAACTTAAAGGTGAATATCATAACCATAACATTGAAAAGAGGTCATAATTAGTCAGATACACAATCCAAGATCCATATCTAACTAAGATAATTACCATCACCGCAACATTCAGCAGCCTCACCACCACCACCTCCTGGCTCACTACCTCCAGCCCCACTATCACCTTGCATAGAAGTCATTTCCAATGAATTTGAATGCAGATCAAACAATGTCAGCACAGAAAAGCAGAGAGGGTTGATGTGAAGAGATGAGATGAGCAGACATGGGGCAAGATGTGTGAACCCCTAGAGATGAGCAGAGAGGTTTAAGAGACTCAAGTCGAGGGAGATTGGTGTTGTTTATGGGAATTTTAGGGTAGGTTTGAGGGGGTCCCTGACTCAAAAATGCCCATTTTTGGGATAGCAATAGATCTCACAATCTTTATGATCTTGCTCGTGATCTCACTACGATCTTACCAATTTGTGAGATCATGCAAGAGGAAAGATTGTGAGATCATGTGACCTTACGTTTTAGATCTTGCTCTTGTTAACAATTAATAAAGTTTGGCATGATATACCTACTATAACTTGTTCTTGAAGATAAATAAGTTGTGTTTCATGTTTCAATTTTTTTTTATATTCTTGTAGGGATTAATTCAAGGCATACGAAACATTAATACCCATATTTATTTCTCTCGGAAAATTGTTTAGTTTCTTGTTCATTTTTCCTGACAGGTTCAAGAAGTGCTTGATGAAATGGGCCATCCTAGTATACCACTGAGTGTTATTTCTAAAGCTGCAGAACTCCAGTTCCATTATACCGTAGACAAAGTACTCTTGGGTAATAGGTGGTTGCGGAAAGCGACAGGCATACAACCAGAATTTCCATATATGGTTGATTCATTTGAAAGAAGGTATATTCTCTGTTGTTTTCAACTTGAGGCATTTTCACATTTGCTATTTTTAGTCCAGTGGTTTCTTGGTCATATTTATTATATGTCTAAGTATATAAAAGAACAAATAGTGGTAATTGGTTCCCAAGAATAGAGAATTGAAAGATCAATCTGATAGAAACTGGTACCAATTAAATATATTTATGAATAACAACTGATTTTATGGGATAATTCTCTTGGAGAAAGGTTCTCAATCAGAGCTAGATTCATACAATTACACACCTGAACAGAATGAAAATGTTGCATAGAAAGAAGGCAAAGAACACGGTTCCTACTAAGTTTCGATAGCTTGGTTCTCTCCCTCCTGAATAATCACTCCAATAACTTCTAGATAACCAATTACCCATACCTTTTTTTTTTCTTTTATTCTTAATAAAACAGAAATTCCGCAAACTGTAACTACATTTTTGAAAAACATTATTAATTAATACTGCTTATATAAATATAACTGCCACTAACTGACTAAAGTCAGTTTTGCTATTTTTGGCCTCTCCTCTTATAATGTTCCTTAATGAGAGGTCTAACATAATCCTGATTACTTGTATTTCATATTTAATTAATTTAGCTTACTCTAGTATCAAAGTTCCTAGTATTGAGACTAGTTAGGTCCAGGTTCATTTTAGACACGTTAATTAGGGAAACTAGGACATGTGTATTCTTTGTGTTCAATATATTTTGTTCTATTATATTGTGTTGATACATGATTTTTTGCTTATACTTCTCTTTTCTATTTCTCTCATATAGTATCGAGAGTTTAAAGTGGCAACCTAAACTGTACCTACCTGGTGTGCTCATGAGTGGTATTTTTCCCCAGCCAACCATGATCACAGGTGCTGGCCTTCCTATAAAGTTCTCCATGACGACCTTTCTGGTAGGACTCCATCACTAGACTCACCTTCCTTTGCCCAGTCTTCCAGCTGCCTTTCCAGCTAGCAGATATCCTCTCCGATCTCCCTTTTTTTTTTTTTTTTTTTTT
>JBBPBT010000152.1:13307807-13324699 GCA_037974875.1 Cicer bijugum | reverse complement strand
TTTTTTTTTCTTTTTCCTTTGTCCTGATTTTATCGTCTGCTCCTGTCACAACCTGTGTTGACAGTTGCAAGTCATTCACATGTTTTGTGGTTTTGTTTTCCGGCCTTTGTTATCTGACCTAAGGCTCATAGTTGTCAATGGACATTCAACTGCTCCCAATGACTCTTTAGAGGCCCCTGTTTTCAATAGTTATACGACATCTCTCTACCTGAAAATTGGATGATGTTACTATGACACCTTCATTTCTATGCTAGAATTGTGGCTTAGCAACCAAGGGTGCAAAGAAAAATTCACCACCAAGTCTACCTGTTCCTGAGGTTGATGATCTAGATGGGAAAATCCTGATTCTCGATGGAAGAAATGTGTACTCAAATGGATTACCCAATTTAGTTTTAAAATATTGGTACATAGTTGGTACGTATCCTTAAGTATCCAAAGGTTAATATGACTTGAATTTTGAAGTACCCATGCTTCATAGCTTTATGTAGAATGTGAAATAACCAATCCGATACAATCATGAAATCTTGTGGCATTATATTTTTGATCAAGTTTTTCAGATTATTTTGGGCATTTGTAGAGATATGTTATCTAGTTAGTAATGGTCATTTACTTATATTTTCAATAACTTAGTAGTCATTAAAATAAAGTAGCCTAACAAAGTCTCAATTAGTTTTTTGATTTGTATAGAACATTTTGAACTTAATCTACTTTATAAGAACTGATTGTTCAAAGGTTGGAAAAATTAATTTCACATTGTACAAAATGTTATGAATGAGTAGTACAATTTTGACATCTAGAGTAAATTGATCCTGTCCCATATATATATATATATATATATTATCAGAACTTGTGCGCTGTCCTAATAGTAGATAATTAAATTCAGAAAAGTCCAGTTCCTATCTTTCTGGAATGAGCCTATGATTTTCGTTGTTCCTCAAGTTTGATTATGTACTCATTTGTGAAAGGTCTTTGCATGATTTTAATGAGTAGTTGCATCCAACAAAGGTCGAACAAACTTGAGTAATGCACGACACAGTATTTTGTCGGGGAACAAAATTTCTTCAAATTCATTTTTCGGCTAACCTCAAATACTGAGGATTTTGAGGGGAGAGAAAATGGATCTTTATTTCTTTTAAAAATAAATCGACTAAAATTATCCTTGCATAAAATGTTCTATTCATATTGCATATAGAAAGTAAATTAGTTTTAAAATCTCTCTCATCACTAAACAAGTTATTCCCCCTACCCTTCCTTCTTCTAACTTAAATCTCTTCTCTCTGGTACTTTCAGTTAAAAGCCCTGCCCTGTATTAACTTTTTTATGTTGTTGCCTTTTTGTGGTTTACCTCTAGAGTGCTAAGTCGGTGTTAGGATTTAGATTAGTTGAGTTAGTCGTAGAAGTTAGAAATTAGTTAATAGAGTAGTTAGTTAGTTGGGGGCAGGTTGTTATGTTTCAACTGTTTTTCTGTTTCGATATTTAGTTGCTTTTGATCATTTACCCCTCTTATCCTAAGTGTACATAGAACCTATAAATAAACGTTCCATCCCCCAAGGAAGTATTTCTTAGTAACTTTAGAAATTGAGTGGTGAAAATCATTGTAGGAGCGTATCTGCTCTTGTGTATCCATTTCTTGTAGAGATTCTCTTCTATTATTTCTTATTCTTTTCTAAATATTAGTGTTCTACCTCAAAATCCTTGGAATCCAATTATTGTGTTCCTAACAGTTGGTCAGATTTTGGGTTCTCCGACTATCCTACTCCGGCTACAACTTAGTCTAATCTGCTCTAAGTTGATCAATTAAGTTATTTTATCCTATTTTAATATCCTGGTTCATTTTACAAATGATTGATTAGATCCAGGTCTGTTGTATAAATGTGAATTAGGGAAATTAAGTCTTGTGTCTTCATTGTTAATAATACATATTACCTTCATTGTTAAACTAATAATAAATATTCTGTTGTTTGCAGCACGTTTTGATATGGTTTTCCATATGCGCTTTTATTCGCTTTCTCAGTGACTTTAATACAATTTGCAATTTCACTTTTGAAAGGTGTAACTTGATTCAAATTTTGACAAATTGTTAGGACTTAGATATAGGAGAATTAGTTAGTTAGGAGATAGGTTTATAGGTTTGTTAGTTATTTACTATTTCTATTTTAGTTTTGTTAGTCTATTGTGTTTCTATTTTTCCTATTTCTTAGGATAGTAGTTGATTGGTCCTTTACCATTTTATCCCTTTGTACAGTGATCCTGTAGATAATGGTTCTCTTCCCATTTAAGAGGATCTTTTGCCAAATTAGAATTTTCTTAACTAGTATTCCGGTTGAAGGGTGCATTCGCCCTTGAGGAGTATATCCGCTCTGTGTATCTTGCTCTTGGAGAGATTCTCTCCTATTATTTTGTATAGTTTTCTAAATATTATTGTTCTTCTTCAAATTCTTTCGGAATCCAACTCTTGGGTTCCTAACAATTGGTCCGACCTGCCAGATCTCGAGGAGTGTTAGTGTTCATGGAAATGGAAGATTGGTGGGCCAAGAAGGTGAAACTGCCCAACTTTTCAGGGACTTATCCTGTTGGGTGGTTGCAAAGGCTGAAAGGTTCTTTCTGAAGCATGAAATGCATGGATACTGTTATGGTTTCGTTCTTTGGGATCAAGAAAACCCAGATCCATCCTGGAAATCTTTTTGCACATGTCTGATCCATAGATTTGGAAATCAAGAACTAGAAAACAAAGTCAAGAAGGGAGTAACAAAGGGCAATTAAAAAGTTAGAACAGAACAAGAAGCAAATATGGTGTTTCTTGCAAGTGAGTTGCTTGGAGAGAACAAGCAAACACAAATTAAGAATCGTGGAGAGCAAAAGTTGTCGACGAAATTACAACACCATCAAGCAAGAATGGATCGATAGAAAAAGTTCCCAAGATTCATGACGGAAGCCACACAGGATTCTTGAAAGAAAGACAGAGAAAAAGAGGACATAAGGACTGTTTAATGGGGAAGTGAATGAGGTACAAAGACACGAACAAGTAGTTCTACAATCATGCCGCCACCCAAGCTGTCGGAACCTCCGGACTGCACATCATCCCACCTCAATTCCCTCCAGTGAAGCTTTGGCAGCAACTCAACCCAAAGACAAAGGGTCTCAACAAGAGTGAAAGGAATCATAAGGAGATGCATAACGTGAGGGCATGGCATAATTGAAGAGTCTGCCTGAGGAGAATCTGATCCATACTATTGTGCTGCGGTCCAAGTCCAACACCATTAATCATAGTAGTTCTCATTGATATGGGTTATGTACAGCCGTTATTCAAAGGACTTGCCCAACAATTGGATTTATGGGATCTAGGTGGCGAGAATGTAGGCTGCATGGAAGTGCCGTCACTTACTCTGCACATTTGGTGGGATACAAGTGGCTATTACTTAACTAGGAGCATGATGCAAGAAGGTGTCAACACCTGTTTTTTTTAATGTATATTGAAATGGAAAGGGAAGGCAATGCATGTTATCAAGTATTACACCTTCAAGAAGAATATAGTAGATGTCAACCTTGAGGACAAAGTTGTTTTTGAGTGGGTGTATTATTAGGACTTAGATATAGGTGAATTAGTTAGTTAGGAGATAAGAGCTTTTATAGGTTTGTTAGTTATTTCCTATTTCTGTTTTAGTTTTGTTAGTGTATTCTGTTTCTATTTTCCTATTTCTTAGGATAGTGGTTGATTGGTCCTTTTATCACATTGTACACATAACCTATAGATAATGGTTCTCTTCCCATTTAAGAGGATCTTTTGCCAAATTAAAATTTTCTTAATTGGTATTCCGGTTGAAGGGTGTTTTCGCCCTTGAGGAGGGTATTAGCTCTTGTGCATCTTGCTCTTGGATTCTCTCCTATTATTTCGTATCTTTTTCTAAATATTAGTATTCTTCTTCAAATTCTTTCTGAATCCAATTCTTGGGTTCCTAACACAAACATTTTAGGGATGTTGAGCACCTCATGTAAATAGATATGATGTGCCAAACACAAAACTCATTTGATTTATTTATTTATTTATTTTTTTCTGTTTGAAAGAAGTATTTCTCATTAAGTATACAGATGCAGAATCAACAGACTGGAGAGAGTGAAAATGGAAATTCCAGGGTCTGTTTGGTTGAGAAAATAGTTTTTCATTTCCTATTTTTACTAATGAATATATATAAGTGTGGCCTTGTTTTCATTTTTTTTCTTCCTGTTTTCAAAGATTTTTACAGAAAACAATGAAAAGGATTATTTATTATTTTCACTATTTTCTGAAGAAATCTAGACACATGAATAAAGAAAAAACAAGGTGATACTTTTGTAGTTACTAGGAAAAACAGGAAATTTCAATAGGAAGCATTTTCTCAAGCCTATTTGATTTGAAGAAATGTTATTCAATGATATGTTTTCTCCTTGTAACACAGTTTTTGTTATCCTGCAGAAGTGAAGCATCTTTTCTGAGACTTACAGAGTCAAGCAACTGCGTTGATAACCCTAATGTCGAAATTGATGCTAAACAAACTGAATGTGCAGACTCTTCTGAATATAATTTAGATGGTAGCACCGAAGCAGCCCAAGACCATCATTCCAAATTAAGGCTACCTTTTGGTAATTGGTTCCATCATCCAAACTCAAAACACTCCCATGAAAAAGTAGGGTTATCAAGAAAAGATGTAAATAAAGAAGATTTGAAACAAAACACTTTTCTTCCAAAAATTACAATGGTTGGTCTCTCTACAGAAGAAGCAGGCCATATGAGCAAATCGAGTTTGAAAAAGACAATGGATGATTTGACAAAAGAGTTGGAGAAGACAGAACTTGATGATATAACTGGTGGTGGTAGTAATGAATGCAAAGTTGAAGATAGAGATCCACTATTTGTAGCAAATGTAGGTGATTATTATTCTAGTGTTGGAAGGACAGGAACCCCTCGTTGGATTCGGGGAGGATCGAACTAAAGCCTGCACGGTGACCGTTTCTCATTTTGGTCGCGAAAACTCAAGAACTACTCAGTTGGATTTGAGGAGAGTGTAACTAAAGAAACCTTTTTGTTGTCAAGAAGAATGTTTCATTTGGAGGTATAGTTTTGGATATTTATTGGTGTCTCCAAATAAGATTGGGAAAATCAGGTTACTGTTTAACAATGATAAAATGTTGGCGGTTGAAATATTATCTCCTTTGGAGTGTATGCTAAAGCTAGATGGTCAAGCATGAGCTTATGTCCTGATCAGAATGTTGTACATCATTATCTATGTAATTTATCAATGTTTTCCCATTTTTCTGACTTCTGGGAAGTTAAATAAAACTTGTGTTACAGAATAACTAGGCAAGTTCGCTTAATGGCTTGGCTTCTACTTTTGTTTCATAGCTCCTTTTTATTAATATTATTTTAGAAAAGAAATATAAGCATCAACCATCATACTGGTTCTGTGAAAAGAAATACTAAGCATCAACCGTCATACTAATATGAAGTTAGACACCATCCCTTATGGCTTATGAATATCGGTTGTGTTTATGAAAAGGTAAACTAAGCTCTTTGCTTTTTCCCTGATTTTTTTTTCTGCAGGATGAAAGATGAAAATTTATTATTACAAAATAAATATATAAAAAATAGGTATATAATTTTAGTAGCAAGTGAACCGGTAAGGATAGCCATACCAGGGCTGCCTCTTATTTGTTTGATGGCCAACAATGCCCAACCGAGGATTTGAAGAGTTACCGTCGCGATTCAACAATGCCCAGTAGAGTCAAATGAATATCTTTGTCATGACCTTTGAGAAAGGTTTGAGTTCACGAACTTTAAGTGAAGTCCTAACTCTAGCAAGGCAAACTCTATGAATAAGATTCAGAGGAAGGTTACGAAGCACATCGAGACCGAGGAGGAATCTATACACACACAAATGTATAATATAATAGGCAAATTGGTAAAAATTATTACATAAATATTTTGTTATATTATTGTAAAAAAATGTGTAATTTAATTTACATACTATTATACTTGATGTGTTAATTTAGTAGTAAGAGTTAGTCTTATAATCTCAAGGTATTGTAGTAAAAAAAAAAATTATATACTATTATGTAATGATAAAAAAATGATTCAAATAATGTCCATGTATTTGATCTAAAATTTTAGACGAATTAAATCAATTTTCATTAAGTCATTATTAATTATATTTTATTATTGAAAGAGTATTTATACAAACAAATGGAGTAATTATCATTTTTGTTGTTGTTAAAATCTAGTACCGCGTTTGACACTCTTGAGACATGAAATGATTTAGTTTGTTATTATTAAGATATGTTATTCCTTGTTTTTATTAAGTTTGATATAGGTTGGATTTAGTCAATATTTATTTTTTTAATTAAGAGATTTTTCTTGTACAATTTTGATTATAAATAATATCATGTTGAGAGCTAATATCTCAAGTCATTCGACACCAAAACCTAATTCTCAAGTTGGTACCAGAGCTCACGATAAGTAAGCTTGTCAAAAGTCTCAAAAATCCTAGCCGTTACAGTCACATACATAGCTGTCCTATTAATTGTCCAACATACACGGCCCGACAGGTCGACCATTCATCGGACAAAAGCTCTCAACAGAGGAGAAGGCTAAAAATGTCAAATCGAACGATATCCAACGTCTCTATAATATTATTCATAATTTAACTATCCTTCATATGACATAAGATAACATCATGACTTATGCTAATAAAGCCCAATCAACGGTGAACAATTCAAGCTCCTTGTGGTCGACGATGACTCAAAGAAGATGCTTGAGAAATTGGATAATGTTTTCATGATCTATGTCCTTCACGACCTCCATCAAAAGTATGAGTCGGTTCGAAGCCACATTCTCATTGCATCTGATTCCTTTAACAGAGGATCTCATCAAACACATCACACGCATTCCTGGTCAAGAAGGATCAAGGGAAATGGATCTCAAACTTGCACAAAGTCTTCTACTTTTATTTTAAATTTTACAAATCGTGGTCATGGGGATGTCCGTAGTGGAGGTCATCCTCAATGCATTTAATGTAAGCATTTCGGTCATTCCGAAGACAAATGCTATTCCAATATTGACTTTCCAGAAAAATAGTAAATGTGATGCAGTCTAATGATAATGGAAAAGACTCTAAAATAAAAAATTCCAAAAACAATATGTTGTCTGATCAAGAGTACAAGGCATACCTGCAGTACAAGGCACACCTGCAGTTCAAGGCTTCACATGCCCATCCTCGACAACTTTTTCTCATACTGGTAATTCTACGGTATGTCTCTCTCACTACTTATATGTTAACCCTTGGATCTTGGACACTGGAGCTTCCGATCATGTGGGTGGTAATCTATCACTTTTATCGAAAATATCCCAACTGAAACTCCACATCATATTACCGTTGCATACGGTTCAAAAGCTAAAGCTAGTGGCATTAGTCAAGCCACTCCTCTCCTATCTTTATCTCTTGACTAAGTTCTTTTTGTTTCCAACTATCCATTTAATTTAATTTATGTTAGTCAACTAACTCGAAGTCTAAATTGTTCTATAACTTTTACGCTTGATTACTTTATTATACAAGATTATAGTACGAACCATATGATTGGTACAAGATATGAGTACCAAGGACTTCACTACCTTGAGTCTTCATCGATTGTTGCTTCCACTTCTAGTAAGGAGTCCCCAAGTCTTTTTCATCGTCGATTGGGTCATCCAATTCTCAAAAATTTCAGAGTTATGGTCCCTCACTTGTGTCACTTGAAGTCTTTAGATTATGGATCTTGTCAATTTGGGAGAGAGGCCCGACCTTTCTTCCTCAACAACCTTCAATGGTAAGCCCGCTCACTTTTTGTTGTTGTTAATTCTGATGTATAGGGACCAAGTCAAGTCAATTCAATTGTAGGTCATAGGTACTTTGTCACTTTTATTGATGAGTTTTCTAGATGTACTTGGATCTACCTACTTAAGGGTAGATCATAAATATTAAGTGTATTTCACAATTTCTTTAAGGAAATTCAAAATCATTTTGGTTGTTCTATTCGCATTTTGTGCAGTGATGATGCAAAAGAGTATTTTTCTTCTTCTTTTATGGTCGAAAATGGAATAATACATCAGTCATCTTGTCCCCATACCCCACATCAAAATGGTATTGTTGAACGTAAGCACTGTCATATAATTGAAACAACACATGTTGATAATCAATACTAATGTTCATTTCAAGTTTTGGGGCGATGTTGTCCTAACTACAACATATTTGATTAACAGAATGCCATCTTCTGATATCCAAGACAAAGTTCCCTACTCCATATTTCTCCCTGATGAACCATTGTTTCGCATCCCTCATCGAGTTTTTGGATCCACTTGCTTTGTTCATGAGCTTACTCCAGGACGTGATAAGTTGAATGCTTGTACAATTAAGTGTGTTTTCATCGGCTATTCAAGGTTTCAGAAAGGATATTGGTGTTATTGTCCCTCCACACATCCTTTCTACATGTCTGCTGATGTCATATTCTTTGAAGATACACCTTTCTTCCCATCCTCCATTGAATCTAAGCCAATCTCTAAGGTATTACATATTCCCCACCTTGTTCCAATAACTCCATCCATGCCTATAATTAACCAGTAAAATCCATCTAGCTCTCCTCTCTTGCATACTTATCAACGATGTGCACGTCTCTCTTCTACCAATTTACTTCCTACACAAGATTTAAGTGACTCATCTCCTATTCCAGTCCCTTCTTCTATTTTAGACCGACCTACCTTGTCTAACGACCTCCCTATTGCACTACGTAAAGGTACACATTCCACTAGTAATCTTTATCCCATTTATAATTTTCTTAGTTATCATCGTTCATCACATTCACATTATACCTTTGCCTCTGCTATCTCTTTCATCACTATTCCTAAGTCTCTGCAAGAAGCTTTTTCTCATTTAGGTTGGCGATAGGCTATGATTGATGACATGACAACCTTAAAATCTAACCAAATATGGACTCTTGTGCCACCTCCTTCTGGTAAATCTATTGTTGGATGTCGTTGGATACACATAGTCAAAGTTGGTCCAAACGAACATATTGATTGTATGAATGCTTGTCTAGTGGTTAAAGAATATACTCAAGTATTTGGTCTTAATTACAGTGATACTTTCTCATATGTGGCTAAAATGGCTTAAGTGCGTCTTTTGCTCTCTATGGCTTCTATGCAACATTGACATTGTATTAGTTAGACATAAATAATGCATTCTTTCATGGAGACTTAGAAGAAGTTTATTTTGAACAACCACCTGATTATGTTGCTTCGGGGGAGTGTCGTGGCTATGTTTATCGACTTCATAAAGCTTTGTATAGTCTCAAATAATCTCCTCGAGAATGGTTTAGAAGGTTTAGTAATGTGGTTCAACAATATGGCATGATTCAGAGTCAAGCTGACAATTCCCTGTTTTATAAATTTTCTTCTAACAAGTGTATTTACTTGGTTGTCTATGTTGATGATATAGTCATTACAGGTGATGATCGTGATGGGATTATGGGACTCAAACAACATCTAGTCTAGGTAGACTGAGGTATTTTCTTGGCATTGAGGTAACTCAATCTAAGGCAGGAGTTGCTATTTCCCAGAGAAGTATGCTTTGGATATCTTAGAAGAAATCAGTATGCAAGATTGCAAGTTAATTGACACTCCTATTGATCAAAATGCCAAACTTCTACCGGATGAGGGGGAGTCTTTTCCATGGAGAGGCCAAATATTTCATATGTTGTGAGTGTGGTGAGTAAATTCTTGAATTCCCCTTGTGATAGTCATTGGAATGTTGTGGTTAAAATCTTGAGATACATTAAATGAGCTCTAGGAAAAGGTCTTGTTTACACAGACAAAGGTAATTCAGATATTGTTGCTTACATAGATGCAGATTGGGCTAGAAGTCCTTTCGATAGACGATCTACATTTCAATATTGTGTTCTTATTGGTGGTAATTTGATTTCCAGAAAAAGTAAGAAGTATAATGTTGTTGCTAGTGCTGAGGCTGAATATTGAGCTATGACATTTACTACTCCAGAGCTCATATGGCTCAGACACCTTCTCTAAGAGTTGTGCTTTTGTAATATAGGCACTATGAGTCTCATATGTGTTAATCAAGCAGCCTTGCATATTGATTCTAATATAGTGTTTCATGAGAAAACTAAGCATATTGAGATTGATTATCACTTTGTTTGTGAGAAGATTGTGTCTGGCGAGATTGCTACTTCATTTGTTGGTTCTAATGATCAATTGACAAACATTTTCACAAAACTTCTTCAAGGACCAATGGTAACTTATATATGTGACTAGTTCAATGTGTACAATATGTATGCTCTAGCTTGAGGGGGAATGTTACATATTCAATGATTTAGTTTGTTATTATTAAGATATAATGTTCCTTGTTTTTATTAGGTTTGATATAGGTTGAATTTAGTCCATATTTATTTACTTAATTAAGAGATTGTCCTTGTACAATTTTGATTATAAATAATATCATGCTGAGAGCTAATCTCTCAAGTCATTCAACATCAAAACCTAGTTCTCAAGTGATACATTTCTTGATCTGTCCCTGTAAGTATGCCAATAGTTTATTGAATTTGTAATGTTTCTTTTATATTTTTGATATCCCAAAGAAAACCGTTTTCACAAAATTATGCATCTTCTATGTTATAGGGAAATGTTAGCCGAATAGAGTAACATTTTTAAGACTTGGGTGATATCGATAGATCCGACCTCAAGAAACTCTATGTTATAGGAAAATATCCTTTAAAGATTTTTCTTGACATCATAATAAGGTTGGCTGAGTGGAGCCACAACTTCAAGACTTGGACGAGTATCGATATAGTCCTCAGGAAAATATACGTTATAAGAAGAAAAAAATCGTTATAGATTTTCCTTGATATCATAATAAGGTTGGTCGAGTAGAGCCACACCTTCAATACATGAGCGATTATCAATATTGATTGAACCCTCAGGAAAATTCGCATTATAGGAAAATATTTATTAGATACATTCATTGATGTCATATTAAGGTTGACCAAGCAGAGTAACAACTTCAAGACCTAGGAGAAAACCGATATATACCTAATCCTCAAGAAAATCTACATTATAAGAAAAGATTTATTTGATACTCGATGCCATAATAAGGATGACAAAGTAGAGTCACGCCTTCAAAACCTAAGCGTTTATTGGTATAAAACATAAGAAAAATTAATGATATAAGAAAAGATCCATCATATACTTTTATTGATGTCAAAATAAGAGTGGTCGATTAGGGTCACATATCTATTATATATATTTAAAATATACTTCACTACCACCTCAGACTATTTCTTCCACGTATGCAAACATTTTCCACCTCATCAAAAAAGTTAACGTGTACGTCTTCATAGAACCTATACTCAATTTCTAAATAGTTTTCCCACACATTATATACCTAATCCACTATTTTATATTGTATCTCCTATTTAAATATTATTTCATAACGTCTACTCAAAATTTCTAAGTTAATTCCACATTATTATTTCATAACGTGACATTATTATTTCATAACGTGACATTATTATTTCATAACATTTGCATAACATTTTTCACATTAATTCTACATTATTACTCGTTGCGTTTTATTTTTTTGGTCTACATTAATCAACTTTACATTTTCGCTTTTATCTACTATCTACTTATACATTTTATTTTTGTCTGGATTAATCCAACTTCACATTTTTGCTTTTACAAATATATCTAAGAGAGCTCATGAGAAGAAAATTCGAAAAATTGCAAAGAGGCAAAATACGTTTTTACGACTTGGCTTTGAAGGTATGAGGGAAGTTTTATTAATAGTGATTCCCGCTTACATGACTGCGAAAATGATTGAGTTATGTCTTTTCTTGCATTGTTACCAGAGGCCAAAAAACATCTATTAATTTCAACACCGGGTTTAATAGATTTCTTTAAATATAACAATTGTTTTATACTGTTATTGGACCAAATAAATTTTTTTGGCACCGCCTAAACTTCTACAACACCACGCTTTAAGAATTTTTTCGTTTAAGTTTCTCTATTAAGGTAGTTATATTTGAAGTGTCTTATATAGTAAATGAAAATATTTTTTTTTTTTATAGATATTTAAACTCAAATATAATGTATTATAAGAGTCTGATCTGTTCTCATATATCAACTCCGATTGTAATAGATACAAAATTATATGCTTAAATATTGAATATTGAGTATAAAATGCTTATAAATTAAAAGGTTGTCTAGGCCTGTGTACTGGAAATAGGGTTTTAAGTTGAATAAAATAGAGTTGATGCTGTTCCTCTATTAGTCAATTTGTGATGAAATATCTCCTAATTAATATCAATTAACATTTGAAATTTTTATTACGTGACAATTAGATTATATGAGAAATTTAATCATATTCATCTCTCGTTTTAAATATGTAGAATTCTATCAAGGTATCAATGATTGTGCAAAGAAAATATATTTTTCACTTTCTATTCACTTTAGATTAATAAATAAAGATACAAATCTTAATACTATATTTGGTATTAATTATTTGAAAAAATTTAACGATTTTTTTAATTTTATTTATAAGAAAAATTGTGATTTTTGAGATGTATTTATCATTTAAATAATTTTTGTTATTTAATGTTTATTTTTTAAATATTAGTGAATGTATATAATGTCTTACACTTTTTACTACGTGACAAAATTAAGTTATATGAGAAATTTAATCATATTCATCTCTCTTTTTAAATATGTACCATTCTATCAAAGTATGAATGATTGTGATTTAGGTATGAATGTGTAACATCCCGATTTTTAACAGCGCGAATGTATTTTTTTTTTCTAAACAAAGAAATAAAACAAAGAAACAAACAAAGAAATACTTTTGGATAAATATTTTAGTCGTAACATAACAATAAAAACCAACAATATTTACAAGCAGCGGAAATAGTTTTTGAAATACAAACTCAAAGTATTTACACGGCAAAATACATCGGGGCTATGAGACCTATCAGACATAGCTCATACCCCTAGAGTATTCTCGGCAGACACCTGTACAAAAGCATTGTTTCAAGAATTTTAACTTCTCCACGTCGCATCAAAAAAATGGTACAAGGACCCATCAAAATAATAGTTAAGCTGACAATATGAGGTATATGTACAATCTTTAAAATTGAAATAAATACATCCACAAAAGAAAGCCAACTAAACCCTATACAACCCTCTAATCTGATCATGCTACAAAAACTACACAACCCGAATGATCTCTCCACGCGCCCCGCAAGATCCTCCTGACACAGCTTCGGTTAGGTATGACTAACTACTTTCCCTTCTCCAGGGTTCTAACCGGTAGGATGATCCTGATTCTCATATGAGGGCAAAGCTCAGATTTCCACAATAATTGTAAAGGTCACCAACCGAAATTAACAAATATCACATAACAAAATTCTTATATTTTCAAATGCTCAAATGAACCTTTCGTCTTAGCATACTCCTCGAAAGGGTTTTCATATGTCCAAAAATGCATAAACAAAGTTGAAAAATGAAGTTTTGATAAACTGCATTATCATAGTCAAATACAACTGAGAAAATGCAGATTTTCAATTCTAAAATGGCTCTAAATCAATTAACACTTCAAACATTAATGTTATCAATTATGAACACATAATTAACACCAAATTAATCTCCACAAATTCACACCTCAATCATACATCGAATATTCATTAAATCAATTATGAACACATAATTACATCAAAACTTATTCAAATCAACTTCACACCTCAAAGCAATTACAACAAATCACCACAACAACCGAATATGTATATAAAATCATCATAGTATAACAAACATGACTCGCATGCCAAACACTTTAAAGCAATGCGTATATGCCAAAATGCATGATTCCGAAATTCCAAACCAAAACCCTTCTCGAAGGGCGTAAATCATAATTGTACAACCTCTCACAGACCAGTACTAATTACCAAGGTGCAATCTCTCACAGATCAGCACGATTTACTAGCGTGCAGTCGCTCATAGACCAGCACGACATACAAGAGTGTAGTCGCTCACAGACCAGCACAATTTTCTAGAGTGCAATAGCTCACAAATCAACACGATTTACTAGTGTGTAGTCTCTCACAGACCAGCACGACATACAAGAGTGCAGTCGCTCACAGACCAGCACAATTTTCTAGAGTGCAATCGCTCACAGATCAGCATATTCTAGAGTGCAATCTCTCACAGATCAGCACGATTTACTAGCGTGCAGTCTCTCACATACCAGCACGACCAACAAGAGTGCAGTCGCTCACATACCAGCACAATTTTCTAGAGTGCAATCGCTCACAGATCAGCACATTCTAGAGTGCAATCTCTCACAGATCAACACGACGCGACAATCCCCGCAAAGATAAGATTAACCAACAATTCACATGACATCATCTCGTGGCCCATCACGATCACCACTATCACCATGGCCCCATCGCCGTCACCATGTACTATGAAATGCATGAACATACTCTGACTCTTTTCACCACATTCATTAAGTAAATGCAGCTATTAAAAGATTCCCCATTTTTAATACTCATTTAACACTAATGATTTTTCATATACAACGCATAGTATACTCAAACATATTTATTCATACCAATTTCAATTTCCACAAACACACACAAATCACATTTCCAAATTCAATCCACACAAATTAAATTAAATTCATTTTCCACCAATTCACACATAAATTGAATTAAATTCTCCTTCCACCAATCAACACATAACTTTTTTCTTAAAAATTCATAATATTAATTATGAACACATCAATTTCACCTAACATAAATCACCAAAAGTTTCAAACATTAATCACCATACTCAATCTCTAAAATTTTCAACCATAAATCACCACAACAACATTAATATATCAGAATTCTCCTCACCTCTAACTCGGTGCCAACGGTCTCGATTCCTTTTCGAGACTCAAGGAGCTAACTACATAAACATGAATATTTATAACAATTGGTTCACAATAAAACTAATCCAAACACAACAAAATTTCCAAAATTAAATATTTCTCACACACCAAAGTTTTAAAACCAAATAATCTATATTATTTACTTAAAACTAAATAAAACAAATATCGTCAAAATTTCCCATACACACACTCGACTATTAAAGCACTGAAATTTTTGAGTTAATAAAATACTCTAATATTTTTTTCTTTTTAAACTCAATCAAAGAGTAATTAAAAGAGTAACATTTTGAACTCTAATCATTTTTAATTTCAATGTATCTTTTTGCTCAAACTCTATAACTTAGTTAAAATTTGAACTTTTTCACAACTTTAACAATGCTAATTTTTTTGTAAAATTTTAATTTCAGTTCAACCTCATTTATTTGAAAATAACTCATTACATAACTCAAACTCATCAAATTTAAGTATCGCTAATTCACACCGACAACAATCAATTCAATTCCACAACACACATATAACAACTCAATTAAATTTCAACAATTCAAACATAACTCACCCAATTTCAAAACTCCACATTTTTACACATAAACCACCAAATTTCATCAATTCATTTTCTACAAAATCCACAAATAAATCAATCTCAAAAATTCATAATAATAATTATGAACATGTAAATCACACCTTTGAATCACTATAAACCACACCTCCAATTTAAATTCCACTAAATTACACATAATCACATTAAATTAATTTTTTACAAAATCACCCCTCAAATACATCAAATTTCTTGTCCACAAAACCACAAATAATGTCCTAAATGCAAACTAAAAGTTTGGAAAGAGCCATTACCTTAACGATAGTTTTAACACGCGATTACGGTACCGTAATTAATTCTGGTAAAATTTAAGTTTGTGATGTCGCGTCGAAAACTAGCTCACTAGCACCGCAGCATGGCAATGAGCAACTTTCTCTTCTGTCACTTCTCGAAACGAAGCTTAGATCTAGAAGAAAAATGAAAGTTTTTGTTTGTGAATTTTAAAAACAAAGAAAACTTAGCAACAGAGAAGGAAGGAGAAAGGAAAGAAATCGCGAGGCTTGGGTCTGGGTTCTGTTTCTTCGTGCTTTCTTAAGTATATATATATATATATATATATATATATATATATATATATATATATTAAAATAATAATAATATATTATAATAATAATAATAATAATAAATATTTAAACAAATATTTAGATATTTTTTAAAAAACATCATTTTACCCCTCACTTCACATCACTTTTCAAAACACTTTTTTAGAAAAATATCTTATTTCGCCGCAATTCAATTGACAGATGTATTTTCCGAAAAACGCTGCATGTCAGAAATTTTTTTTTCTTCGAGAAAAGATTCACTGTAATTAAATAAAATTATTAATCGGCGAATAATTTTAATTGAGTCTCAAAAAAGATATTTTTGACATTTAACTCACAAAATATCATAAAATTGGCTAAAAAGCCTAAAAAATTCAACACAAAATTCCCCAAAATTCATAAATTACAATTCAAAATTAAGGGTCTTACAGAATGATTGTGCAAAGAAAATAGATTTTTCTCTTTCTATTCTCTTTAGATTAATAAATCAAGATACGAATCTTAATACTATCTTTGGTATTAATTATTTGAAAAAATTTAGCGATTTTTTAAAATTTTATTTTTAAGATAAATTGTGATTTAAAATGTATTTATCATTTAAATAATTTTTTTATTTTTATTTAATATTTGTTTTTTTAAAATATTAGTGAATGTATATAATGTCTTACACTTTTTTATGAAGAGTTTATTTATAAAAATATTAAAAAAATAAAAATAATAATTAGTTCATTGGTATTAATGTTTATTTATTTTTCTTCTTAT